>SNVD02014822.1:0-94163 GCA_013180625.2 Boswellia sacra | reverse complement strand
ACCAATTCGGCGACTCCAAAATATATGCGTATTTTGTGGATCGCAATTGGTAAAGATGGAGAGTTTACAACAGCAGCTCTTGATCTTGGTAGGACATTAGCTGCGAGGGGTATTCATTTGATTTATGGAGGGGGTAGTCTTGGGTTGATGGGGTGTGTGTCGACAGCTGCATCCTTGGGAGGAAGTAAAGTTCTCGGCATTATCCCTAAACCATTAGCTGTGCGAGATATCGTAAGGCAATACAATCGGGGAAGAGTTACAAGTCTCTAGCATGCATGAGCGTATTGCACATATGGTTGTCAAGTCTGATTCATTTATAGCTTTACCCGGTGGTTATGGCACATTAGAGGAGATATTTCAAATCACCTCTTGGGCACAGCTAAACATCCATAAAAAACCCATTGGTTTGTTAAATGTCAATAATTTTTTGATGGTTTGTTGTCTTTTCTTGATCAAGCAGTAGAAAAAAACTTCATCTCACAGTCGGCGAGGCAAATCCTGGTTACAGCTTCAAAGGCAGGGGAGTTAATTGAAAAATTACAAGCATTCGTCTATTCGCCTGATCCAACAATATCTCGGATAGATTGGTTTGGAGAAGGCAATAAGAGGCGTAAACTGGATTTAACCCTCATCTGTAATCTCGATCTGCGTTTGTTCATTTTCGTTTGCTTTCTCTTATTGTGTTTATTGAGTGAGTTTTTTTTCAGGTGGGTTCTTTCAACCCAGGTACTATTTCTAATCTTGGACTTTTAGGTGGTGGCTATTAAAAGTTCAAGTTCTCTGAAACGCATTCTGATTCTTTAATCCATAAGGCTGAATAGGAGGCCTAACTTTCAAAACTTTTAGACCCCATTATAACTGACTTGTTTGTGTTTGCTGATTTGGTGGACTTTATTATTTTCTGAGTAAGTTTAGTTTTAGTTAATTTCGAGTTGTGTGTTTTTGTCTTTATCAGTTTCGATTCGAAAAAAAAACATTGTGGGAAAACCTGAGAATGGCAGAATATGGGGTTTTCTTAACTCTTGAAACGCATTCTCTCTCAATAAATCTGTAGTTTGTTTATTTCATGTTGTTGGAAGTGTCATGTTTCTTGTTTTGTTCTTTCATAATAAAGGTATATAGGCTGGAAACCTTAAGTCTGCGGGCTACTAGTCCTAAGGATTGTTGAAATATACAATTTTGACTCAGGTGTAACAACGCCACGTACCTCTTTTCTTGCATTTTGTGGGTCGATGATAAGATAATGATTTAATTAAGAATAACTCTTAAAAAATGATAAATGATGCATGGATCTGTGTGCTTAAAATGTTTATTGGTTTCGCTTGCTTTGATTCCTTATGCAACATTGAGCACTGAGCTATTATCACTGAGTTATTTGTTCACTTAGAGAAAGTTTATGTAATTTAAATGTTTCTTCAGATTTCAATGAATTCTAGAACTTGTTTGATGGTCACTCAAGGCGAAATCCTAGGCTGTGCAACATTGGGGAAATGATTTAGGCCATCTTTGGACCGTTTGAGCCTTAATAGCCAACCTTGACTGAAATTGATCCCTAGTTACCCCTTTGAGCCTCTGTAAGCCTTTTTCTTTGTTAACTCACTAAAAGATTTCCTAACCTCAAATGAATTTGTTCCAAACAGTTTATCCCTTACCTATGAGCATGTAGATCATTCACAATTAAATTCTGAGCTATGTTCTGGTTTTGGGAAGTTAGAGGAGGTTGGGATGTGTCATGAGCAATGCAAGTGAGTTCTATTATGTTTGTAAAAAAAAAAAAAAAGAAAAAAAAGACAATCTGTACTTATCGTCCACGTACTTACACATTGAGGACAATGTGTTGTTTTAGTGTGGGGGAGGGGAAGTGTAATAAAAAAAAGAAAAAAAAGAAAAAAAGAAAAAAAAAAGAACAAAAGAAGAAGAATAAGAGATCTATACCCTTAAGTCTTCTTAAAAAGAATGAAACAACAAAGTGTGGAGGTGTAGTTTTCTTTTGTTTTCTACGAAAAAAAAGATTGAGTGTTCTAAATAAGTTTGGGGGAGTAACCTGGTGAATTGAAATAAAGTTGTGTTATAGGCTTGAGCTCTACATAATCTTGAATGATTTATGTGTTTGTGGGTGATTTGAGCCAAATTATTATCCTTTATCATACCTTCACCCAAGCCAAACGTTACAAGCTTAATAAAGTCCTACTTGATCCTTAGTGTTGTGCATGTCTACATTAGTGGAGAGTGACTTGAAAAGCAGGCCTATGGAGTTCATTTATACACACATCTTCAACTATTAAATATGATTCATTTTTATGCATAAACTCATCCGGGTTACAAGTGATTAGGTGAGAATGGCTCTACACACACACACGTTGGAGGAATTGAAGTAGAGCGAAACTAATCTTTGTAATGAGATTCTTGATCAAGTGCATTATTTTGAAGTTTTCCTTGGGTTATAATTAAGTACAATCTTTGAGGCCTATTTGCAAGTTAAACATGTGTGTTTTAATTTTTTCTTTGATTCTGTTTAGATTTAGTTTTGTTTTCATATCGTTGTAGGTTGCTCGAGGACTAGCAAAGTCTAAGTGTGGGGGAATTTGATAGGTGTCTATTTATGTATTACTTTCATATCAATTCGTCCATGTTTCTTTGCTATATTCCTTGGTATTTTTATGTTTTTGTGTGGTTTTGATGTTTGTAGGAGTTTTGGAGCAACTTGCACAAAAATGGAGTAAAACCCTTCATTTTCACCTCTGCTAGTCAACCATCTTCTCGGATTTAATTGGTATTGATATACAATGAACCCGATGACATATCATATACCGTTGAAAAGCTCTCGAAGTCTACTTTTTGGAGAAATTTACACTTTATGAATCCATTCAGCGTACCGAAAGTTGTAATCAAACAGTGTGAGAAGTGTAGAAATGTAATTCCACACATCACTGTAGCATGTATAATACGGGACACTGTAGCACGTTACTGTAGCAGAGTATTTAAACACATTTTAGGGTTTTATTTTCATAACTTGAAGAGGGGAGAACGTGGAGGAGGCTGCATCTTTGGATTTCTCTCATCTCTTTGAGTTCTTGAAGGAGATTGAAGGCTTGGAAAGAGGAAGAACTACAAATCCTAAGAGATTTCATCAAATTTGCTAAGTTTTCCCTTTCCCTTTCATTTTCTGGAATGTCTCCATATTGTATTGTATTTGTATTCTATCTGAATATGTGTAACTAAATCTGAATTGGTTGAGGGTGATTTCAAAGACCTTGATATGGTTTTTGTGAATTGATTGTGCAAGGAATTGTTATCCATTCTCTAATTGAAGTTGCTTGTATTTTCCCATGTTTAATGCTTATGATTGCTTGCTGGATTGTATTTGGGTGGCCAACTGAATATAATCTGGATATTGTCTATTGCTAGACTAGAAATCTTGATCCGTAATTGTCTTGAATTTCTAATCATTAGTAGCAAAATTGTGATCAGAGATTGCAATTGGAGAATATAACCTAAATTAAATAATCCGAGCTTGTGTGTTTATTGCTTAGATCAACCTGTCTTTCTTTTCGTAATGCATCCATTGAATTAAATTTAGAGAGCTTGTTCTAGGTTGTTTAATGGATAGAGATTAAATAAAGAGCCTGTTTTATTTAACAACAAAGTAAGGAAAGATTGGGATAACAGAGCTTATTGTTATCTACGGTTGATAATTTCAATGGTGTAATTGGATGATAATTCTACAATTAATTCGCAAATCCATATCTTGTGGTGGAGAATGATCCCTTGACCAGATTTCTATCATTGATTAATTCCCATTTCAATTAAGTTTGCATTGTGTTATTCATTAATTACCGTCGTATTCTGTTTTTCATCTAGTTAATCAACCAACAAAACCCCCCCATTTGGTTAATTGTTGCTGGAAATAACAAATTCAATTAGAATCAATCCTCGTGGGAACGATATCTTACTTATCACTTTATTACTTGTGCGACTAGTATACTTGCTAGTTTCGAACGCATCACAATGTCTCAACCTCTGACTTTGAGTCTCAAGTGGTGAAGAAGGCTAAGAGAAAAACTTTGCTTTCCTTTGCCAACTAATGGGTTTATAGAGAGAGCAAAATAAACTAAAATGAGTGGTTGTAGGCTATAAACTAAAATGAAAAAAAGATAATGAAACAATCCATCAGGTAAACCAACAACAGTTCATGACTACTCATAACAAATCTCTTGTCAAAGAAGATGGCAAGCTATACAATTAACCAACTTGACCAAATTGTAAATCAAACTGTTGCTTAGTCATATAAGAAATCCAAAAACACATGTGAAGAATAAACAGTTTTAGTTTTAGTATAAGCTATTTTCATCATTGTATAGGAAACAAGAAATGTCATAGCTATAATACGACTTAAATGATTTTACATGAAAACAAAGCCAAGAAAAAAAAAGCACATGTGCCATTCTACACAATCAAGAAATATCTTTTAATTTTTTGACTTAATTGAATTAGACAAACGAGCACAAGTAGGCAGTCAACATTTTGCATAAAACTCCCCCATGGCACAACATAGTAAAAGGGTTTTTTAAATTTTTCCTATTTTTACCCAATTCTCCATTATTTTCAAAGACAGAAGACACAAATCATAATCTAGTTGATATAATTATTTGATAAAACAAGCCAAATACAGAATAAGAGTTATAGAGAAGCAAATTTAAATTCAATTTCAGAGTTGAACGAGCTTTCAAATTTAAATGTAAAATGTGTTAGCTCTGCTAACACAGACAAAAATCTATGCCAAAAGATATGAAGCAACATTCACTTACATAGAGAGAAATATGCAAGAAATGTCCAACTTGCCCAATTATATCTTGATCAATAAAATGTGACAGAACACATATCATTTGCCAAGCAAGTACTTTTCGCCTATGGACCTGTTGGAAAATACAAGTACATATGACAAGTTCGAAATGTAATTAAAGAAGCTCAAAATTTGAAGATTCTTAGAACTACTTACCCCACTATACTTTTTATATAACTCTTTTGAAAGATCCCTGTTATTTACCTGCAAGAACAGTTCAATGCAATCAATATTACGATCACGTAACCATGGCATGCTAAAGAAAATGCTAAAACTTCATTATAACTCATAAAACCACTGAGAACTAAGGGAGAACACCTTGGAAAAAGCAGACTGATAATGCTATGATGAAAAGCAAAAAGGGAATGAAAAAGCAAAGGAAAAGGGATCATGTCATCTAGTTAAAGTCCCCACTTGAGGCATAATAAAATAACATAGTCTCCTCTACAACAGAGACAATATTACAACAGGTGTTGCGTCACACTCCAAAGAACCAAGATTTGAGATCTTTCCACCCATCTATCTTAAGTGCCACAAGATCAAGCCAGTGTGAATCATCCGCAAATCTGAAAAAGCACTTCAACCTCTGCTATTCATCAATGCATAATACCATGAGTACATATATTTAAGGGGTCCCTTGATTGGATACTTGCAACATCCACTTGCTCCAATCAGTTAATGAGGACCTTGCAGCAAAGGACCTCCTTGATAGGACATAATAGAACACAACCCACCCACTCCTAACGGAATCTTATGGTCATGTGACCAGAAAAACAAAGATAGAAACCTTGCTGCTAAAAAAGAATGATCAAACGACAAATAAAAAGGAGAATGCTTTGATTCTAGTTACATTTATCCATGGGATTAGATTTTAAACAAAGCAAAAAGATGACCAGGAGCCACAGGGATCAAGGGCATAAAATTTGTGATAAGTAAGGTTTAAGGATTGTAGGCACCATTAGGATATAAAAAAAGATATCTAAAATTTCAAATCATAGCCAGCGTTCCACCTTGACTAGAAATTAGTTCTAAAAAATAGTCATTACACCTATCAACTAGACCAAGAATGCTTTCATCTACAAGATTGAGATTTCCTTTTTCTCATCACATAAAAAGGGAGGGAGGTGGCACTTGGGTAAAAGTAATGAAAGCTGCATTTATAGATAACCTATAAACAAAAAAAAAAAAGGAGGGGGTGGAAGAGAGACAAAGAGATTGAGTGAACTGTAACAATAGCGAAGTAAATTCCAAGGTTAACCCAACAAAATCATTCCTTAATTAAAAAAGTCATATTAGACAATGCATTTAGCATGAGAATAAAAAAGCACTACCAAACATAATCAAATATTCTCAAAACCAACTCCAATTACTGAATTTAGGAAATCTCACTAGCCACAGTTGGTTAGAATTTCCACAAGCATCCTTCTTTTTGAATTTATAGATCATGGTTCATTTAACATGTGGCCTAATGGCACATGTTAAACTCACAAAATGACAGAATCTTATGATATAATTGCACTTTATTTACAAAAAGACAAAAAAATCAACATTTCTGACCTTCCCCACAGAACATTTGACGATCACTCAATACCAAATAAGTTAGAAGAAGTATGTCTGGTCCTTCACAACAAAATGATAAATGAACTATTGAGAAATGAACCAAGTGTCCTTGAAGAAATCCACAGAACTGAGGTGTTGGCTTTGATATAGATCAAGATTAGATGTCAGCATCTTCCTGTCACCAGCTAAGAAAAGACAACTAAAAGTGCAAAAAAGATGATCTACCAACTTCCTACCACAAATACGCAAAGAACACTACTTTGATGTTAGTCCCTTGTTCCTCATTAACAATTTACCAGATGTCAGAACTCCAAGAACAAAACAAGCCCTTGCCAAAAGACATCTTAAAAGAGTAATAATTTCTCTCCAAAACTAATCCTAGCCAAGAGACTCATTTAAATAATGACACCACATTGATGAAAACATCAAAAGGATAGGACAAAGATAACTTAATGAACCAACTCACTTTTAATATTTACATAATTAAATGACTGAAATAGGAGACATCCAGTCATTTGAGATATTTGCATTGTTAGTGCTTCAGCTAGATTCCAAAAGAATTTACTAATATTAGTAAATCGGATGTTTTTTTAGCAGCGATGAGTTGATATTTAGAATTTCTTATACAAAAAGAGAAGAAGAAGAAGAAGAGAAAGATGATAAAAATATAGTCTCTGCTGCTTCCTTACAACTTTCAATCACACTACAACTACAAAAGCGTGGGTGCAAATGATCTTCTTAGCATCTAAAGCACATGTCTTGTCAATATATTTATGCTAAGCTATCTATCTATGCACCATAAGCTTTATTTTATTTAGACATATGGCCTCACAAAATTGGAAAGGGTTAGGTATTCATCATTTATTTAATGTCCAAAGCTTCTGCTGACGAATAGATGGATAATTATGCAGTTTTTACAAATTTGTCTTCCATAAAAGAAGTGGAACCACAAATGGGTTACTTGCAAGAAAATCAAATGTGTTCTGCTGCCATCAATTAAGGCAGAATGGCATAATAAACCATTTACAGCACCAAAGTAACTAAGTAGCTACTGCTTAAATCTCGTGTAAAATAAAAACAACCTTTTTTCTTTGTATGTGGGTGTTAGGGGAATAAACAAATTATATGATTAAAAATTAAAAATTCAACTCAAATATACAAAAATGGGAGGCAGTTACAAACTTACCACATCAAATACCGAATGGGTAGCATCAGCAATGATCACGGTACTCCTAGATAAATACCCAGTCAAAGCCTTGCTAGGGACTAAGCCGATGTCGGAGGCGAGACACAAATAGAAAATGTTCTCCGCCTCTTTTCTAGATAACTCCTGGTGGTGATGGTGATGGTCATGAGAATGGCGCTAATGCCAGCAAATCAGGATCTTGAGATAATGTTGATTAGTGAGTACTGAAGAAAGGTGAAGATGGAATTGGGAATTTAGGGATTGATAGTAGTAGGTTTTATTGGATTGTGGTGTAACGTACTTGAAGAAATGCTGCTGATATCACCACTGGAAAGAGCTGGAAATGTTGCTGAACCTCTACGCACAACTTCTCAAGCTTGGATGCAGATTGAATGGAGACGAGATGGAGAGAGCTAGAGAGAGATTGGGAATTTAGGGATTTAGAGACAAAAGGGCTTGAGGTGCAGGACACGATGGAGAAAATGAGAGGAAATGATTATATCTTTAGCTTCTACTGCGGTTCATTCAAAACCGTGGTAGATGTAATAGTTTTTTACTGCGGGCGTGGTAGCCCGCCGCAGATTTTGATCTTTTACCTTATTTTCAAATGCCCGTCATAAATAAGTGTAGTAAAAACATACTTTTCTAGTAATGTGTGAAAGCGAAAGGAAGAGTGACCTTTTGCAACTTTTGGAGACTATAGACATAACAAAAATTTCATCACTTTACCATGTGGCAAGTATTTTTAAATCCTTGGGGAGGCAATCATTGGGGTCATTTGCAGAGAAGTGCCTTTTGGCATTGAAAAGATCTGGTATGTTCATGGTTTATTTTCATTTTCCCTCATATATAAACTTATTATTAAGCCTTTAGTTAAGGCTTGCTGATATAGGATGAGAGACTAATGTTGGAATTTGGCTTACTCTGATACCACTTTGTTGAAGAATAATTACTCAACCAATCAAGTAACACAAGAATATAATGACGAAGATGATATTGACTCTTGAACACTTCTTAACTCTTTATTACTTCTTCTTAATAAAATTGACAAATTACAAAGACTTATTTAGTAGACTTAATCCTAATCCTACCTAAACCATAAATACTAATAATTCTAAAATAACTAAATAATTAATCCTAATTCAAAGCTAACTAGGAATATTAAATCCTCCCACAACAAGTCTTCTAATCTAATTTTAACTTGGACTTTAATTTCTAAATAAACTCTTAAACTTTGTTTAAACTTCCAACAACTAAAGACCCTCTAGATGTGTTGTAGGAAACTGGACCCAATAGCGGGAACGCATGTGGTCCTGGTGTTAAGTGACAGAATGTATTCTTTTTAGTATTAATTTGTGGTACCTAAACACCAGAGGAATAATTACTATGGAGGCTTAAGATGTAGTTTCTAAATTGGAAAGAAACGGGGCACACACCTTGGGCTTTTGACCTTTGTACGCAAGAACAGGAAATTATGACAATCCCTTAACTGGAGGTTACAAAAATGACTATATGGCTGACAAGATGTCAGCTTCCATCATTATTTTCTCAAAAAAAACTAGGGGACAAATAATTCTTATTATTATAATCTTAATCTTGTTAACATGTAATCTGTTTTGGCATGGAAATTAGGTGATATTTGACTATTTACACTTCTTCCAAGTGTTCTCCTTGGGGACTTTTGTATTTCTCCTTTATTCTTATAGAAATACTCCTGATGATTTTTACAGTGCAAAAGAATAGAAATTTTTTTATTGTGTAGTTCTAGAGACAGGATTTGTTTTTAAAATTATAATATTCTAAAATTGTTTCATCTTGTGTGTATAATGAAGATTTAGCAGTTCTAGAGAGATTATGTTAAGTTTAAATGATATCCTGAATGACTGATGTCGAGTTCGTTTTAAGCTATCTATTCTAGTTCATTGATTCGGTTTCTGAAAAATATACCTTTGAAAATCGAGTTTTGAAACCTTTTTTGGTCTCTGAAGCTTTGGATAGAGTGTGTAAGATTTGATGGAGCACTAAAGCAAATTTATTTTTACCAATTTTTCTTTTTCGCTATATGCTTCTTAAAATTGCAGATCATGGAGCAGAGACTGTCTCAAATATCATCTTTACTTATGCCACTAGTATACCGAATTTAGAGGTGGGTAACTTTTCATGAATCCTTCTAGTAATGTCCTGGAGTCCATTATTCTATGAGGCGCACCTAACATCACATGGCATTTGCTGCCTTTTGAAAATTTCAACCTTTACTTTCTATGGCACTTTAAACTAACTGCTTTTGTTCACACAAGTTGATTAATACTAGAAGAGTTGCACCTAAAAAACAAAAATACAAAAAATAAAGAAAAAACAAATTTTTTTTCCTATGCTACTATTTGTGGCAATTTAGCCAGGTTCCCGTGGTAGTATTTGCTATAGTTGGCATGGTTTGGACAAAAATAATAGAAAAGAATTTGACACTAGGCATAATCAAACTTCATTGCCTTAGGGGTAAGCAAAAGCAGACCCCTTTGGTGTGCCAAAATCAAGCAAATCCTGAGTTCTCACAAGAACTCACATTTCCTCATCTTAACTGTACTACAGGTTGGAGGAATCTTATCTTATTAAGACTCTAATTTGTTTACAAATGCATTAGATCTTTCCGAAAAAGATATCCCACTGTGATAGAAAAGTGATGGTTGAGTTTCCTCGTTAAAATTTTTTCTCACTCTCGTTATGTTTTGAAGGACGATTCATTACTAAAAGCTGAATTTGGGTTACCTTTTCTTGTTAAAATAGTCTTATCTTGTTCGGGTGGCAGTTTGGAATACGATAATGACTCTAGGCTCTCCTATTAGGGGGCTTAAAGTATTAATGTTAAGTCCATATCTACAAGCTTAAGCTTTTAGAAAAATGGCAAACTTAACATGGTATCAGAGCTATAATGACCCAACTGTCGCAAGTTCGAATCTCCTCCGTGTTATTTAAAAATTAATTAAAAAGTGTTGTTTGGCCCACTTGTAAGACCCGTTGAGGCATGTGAGGCTTGATCTGGTCCACGTAGCAAATGCACGGGGCCCTTGCACATGAGGGGACGTATTAGGGGGCTTAAAGTATTAATGTTAAGTCCATATCTACAAGCTTAAGCTTTTAGAAAAATGGCAAACTTAACATCTCCCTTGTAAAGTTTGCACCACTGGAAGGTGCACATTGTTTCTGGATCTCAATTTGTCTTCTTTAAAGAGCTGGTTCACTATCTTCAAGCAATGCTGATATTTGTTTTTAAACCTTTTGTTTATTGGCTGTTGCCTGTCTTGTTCATCTCAAAGCTGGAAAGGTTTGCTTTTATCGAGAAAATATTTTGAGGAAGCCAGAATTCTGTCAGTGGAGTTGATTGAATTCATTGTATCTTTTTAGGGATTTGCTATAAGTTTTCAAGTAGCACTTCTATTTGTTATTTGTCAAATGTTAATTCAGATCAATATTGGCCTTCGTTTTATTTATTCATATTTAGATACAACATAAAATATTGGTCCTCTTTTCTTGGTGGGTCTTTGCTTCTGAAATTGATTTCAGATAAAGGCTGGGTATTTGGGAGTTTCATGACAAATTTCAGTCTTAAGACATTTATTTCATATTTACGCAATAAAAAAATTGAATTTTAGGTTGTGCGAGTTATGAATTTTATTGCTGGTGCCATCTAAAGGTTTTGACAAGTTAATAACCTTTTCTTGCTTTTTTGTATTAGCATCACTGCCATGAAATGCAATTTTTTTTTTTAATTTTGTTTCTGGGTTTCTTTACATTTATTGTTGCAATAGAAGGTTGAAGACATTGTTTCAAAATTCAAAGACTTCCACGCCAAGCTGGAGATCATGCCGTCAGCTGCTGCATATGAGAAGCTCATTGCTTATAGTTGTGATTTAAATGAGGTATGAATAAAATTTATTGCTTCCATATAAATGTTTTCTATTTTATATTTTTTGAGACAATAACATTTTCTTTTTTTACTTTTAGGATCACCTCCATTCTGAAGGAGAATTTAGCAAATGGGTTCAGCTGTTGGAGGACTTGCATGAACCCGACTATTTGATTGAGGGTTACTGCAAACTGATCTTGCTCTCTGTTCGATATAGGGATTTAAGGTAGATTTATATAAAATTTATTGTCTTTTTTTTTTTGGATGATTGATTTACATTATTAAGTTAGCTTATGTTGATACTTAATTCTTTTTTCGATCCAGTTCTGTCGTTGATTTGCTTAAGCAGCTCAAGGATAAAATCAACAATGATGAATTTATTATTGAAATTCTTTCAGCTGAGGTTTGTTTTGTTCTCCCTCCTACCCGGCTGTAGGACTGTCTGCTTACTCAAAATGCAGTCCAGGCATACTACAGTAATATGTATAGATTTATCTGAATTCTAGTTAGGCAAACCTTTTGAATATTGTGCGTTTTCATACTTGATGTATTTTCTTCTGTTTAATGTCTTGATAGTTGTCATGTATTCGAGGTATGATTATGAACTAATGACGCGAACTTTATTTTTCCTATTATTTAATTGTGTAGGCATTCGCCAAAATAGTAGAAGCTGCGCCTGCAGATTTAAAGTTTGGCCTGGACTTGCTTCAAGTTTTTAAGGATGTACTTGGCCTTCCTCCGACACGTAAAAGCCTTGATTTTCTCCTTACTGCTTGTGTGAATGCCAAAGATATAAAAAGCTCTCTGTTCATATGGAAAGAATATCAGAAAGCAAACCTGCCTTACAATGTTTTGAGTTACTTGAGGTAATTATGCTTGTTTTCACTTTTGTCTTTCTTGTATACGACTTTTATCGATAATTTTGATTCAATCAATAGGGTGTTTATTTTCTCCATCAGTTGTATTGAAGACTCTCTTTGGATTTTTTGCATGATGTATGAGGCCCTTCTAGCTTCTGGGGACCATCAATTTGCACAAAAAATGCTTAGTAACATTTCGAAAGATGATCGCCATGTTCGCACGCTGACCCAGGCATGTCAATCGACTTGTCCAGCCGAAGGGACGAAAAGTGTATGATAAAAGAATGATTTGAACTAAGTACAAGAAAATGAGAAGAGATTGCAATACTTGTCTTCTCCATGTAGATATCCTTGTAATTAAGGATTTTGTATCTGAACATCAATTTTTGAATTTTTGTTACCATCGTCTCCTATCCGACATCAGGGCTAGCTGGAGCCTGCTAAAGTCAACTACTCTAAACCTCAATATAATAGAATTCGCCTCCGCCATCTTAGTTGTTTTGGTTAATAATAATAACATAATGATATAGCCATGTCTGTTAAAAATGGTGAGCCTGGTATAGCAATATATGCAAGGTCTGACAATTAAATGACAATAGTAACAATTACGTTTTCTGTTGGTACGCCAAATACTGTAGATCAAATTATACGGTGGTTTTGATTATATAGGTTGTGTTCATTTTCGTGGATAAAGATTTTTATTTTTAATTAAATTTAAAAATATATGATTAATTTTAAATTAATTTTAATTTTAAAAATAATATATAATTAAATTAATTATAAAATAAATTAAAAAATATATAATATAGAAAACAGGATTTAGGTTAGCTAGACACATATTTGTTGTTTAAAATGAATTTGCTCCGAGTATCGCTTGACTGCAGCGACCATTAGCCCGTTCAAGCCTCTCACTCAATGTCTCTTCTTTAGCTGTAGCTTTCACCACAGCCAGGTCCATCTCCATCAGCTTCAAAACTCTAGACAACTTGAGCCACCATTCTCTCTTCACCTTTACCTTTGTCTCTCAACGCTTCTGCCTCTTCTCTTGCTTTCTCAGCCACAATCTGTCCTGCTTTTGCCAAAAGCGCAGTGGAATCAAAATCTCTATCCATCAGCCCCTGCTACTTCTCCAAGAAATCCGTTATCAAATACCCTATTGGCTTATCTAGTTTTACCTCTTTGGTTCTTCGCCGACCAACCTCAAAGTTTCGGTGGTTCTGGCTTCACAAGGCCTGTTCTTGTTTAATCCTCTTGTAGGGTCTCAAATTTTCTTCTCTTTTCAATGGTGAACGACTCAGGGTTTCTAGCCGATGAGTTTGGAGATGGAAAGTCTGCCTCTGGTTGATTATCTGTTGTTGAGGTTAAATTGTTTGATGCTGAAGTGGATTCACTGTAGGTTATGAAAGATGGCGGGCTTGTTTGTGGATGTTGAAAAAAAAATCAGTTTTTTTTTTCTTTTTTTAACAATTACAGCAAGGAAAAGGGTTTGGGATTGTTTTTTAATGCGTTTCAAAAAGATGTTTTTGTTAAAAAAAATTAGGTTTAATAAAAGAGTTCAAAAGTAAAGTATCACTTATTTTTTTAAGTCTAATTTTTATTTTTAAAAATTAAATATCAAAACTATTCTCAATAAAAAATAAAAAATTATACTTATTTATTAAATTTTTAATAATTGTTTATTTTTTAAAAAATATTTATTTATTTATTTTATTATTAAAAATAATAAATTCAACATTATTGCAACATGATATCAGTGATGTTTCAACAAGTCTTATTTGTATATATAGCCGGGCAATAAATACAAGACAAAGGGCCGTAGTTTCCTAGATTTGCTAAGACCAAGTGAAATTTTTTTTGTTAATTTCTACAATCCCAATAAGCCAATGCAATCGAAATTCAGGAATCTGGATAGATGGTCCGAAGAAGTAAGAAAATTGAAAAATTAAATATATTTAATTTAAACATATATTAAATTAAAATTAAAATTTAACGAACTTGCGGTGTTACGTTTTCTTTTTTTTTTTTAAATTTCATAAATAAATTTAATTACTTAAAGTTAAATGAATGTAATTTAAAATAAAAATATATTAAATAAATCCAATAAAAATTAATAATTAATAGAAAATTAAAATAATATTTATTTAATATGTATTAATTTATTATATTTTTATAAATTTAAAATTATCTTATCAATAAGTATGTGGATTTTTTGTTTAGATGTTGATTTTTTAATTTAATTTGATTTTGATATGAATCAAAAATTAAAATTTTTCGTATGAGTTACGTTATCATACGTTTTACATAAATTAAAAAATTATTTATACTTTTAAAATATTATAAAGTATTTATATGTATCCAACATAAATATGTATAGAATTTTTCTAAATAGTTAAAAAAATTAATTATGAATTTAATAGTTAAATATTACTAAACAATAATATAAATATCTATTTTGGTCATTTATACAGAATAAAAGTAACAGCAGCAGCAATCTCAAGAACTCTCTATCCTATTTTTGAAAAGTAAAACATTTTTTTAAAATTGATTTACTAAATACTTTTTCGCTTTTTTGTAAAGCTGATTTTTTCTACAGCAAAATAGAAGTTGCTTTTTTTTCCCCAACAACAAGAACCTAAAACTGACCATTTATATGATAATTGTCCAATATATATTTCGTTGATATTTGTTAGTCTCAAGTAAGGAAAATGTATACATTGAAAAAAAGGAATTAGCTACATTGCAACAGCTTCTTGGACCGTTGGATTGGAGCTCTAAAATTGGAACTCCAATCCAGTGGCTAGATAAAATCCCACTTTGCAAACCTCCAAGCAGTTATTCCAATCACTAAAAACAGTTCAAAGTTCCTTCTCCTTCAAGTTTTAAATTTTGTGCTTTAAGAGCTAGTTTGATTTTGTTTTCCATCTTAGTGGACTTCTAGATTTTTGGCATATAGGAAGGACTCATATATACAATATTTAATGTTTTTGGTGTACTCTTGAGTTGGATTGCGTAGTAAACCTATCGCACTAGTTATACGTTGAGTTCTTTTTTTGTTAAGGAAATGCTTGTGTTAGTATCAAAATGTGACACATTGGTATGTGCCATGCACATGATTAATTTAGACCAACTTGTAATTAAAACATTGTGCTTTTTTAATGTTTCTAGAAATTGATTTTAGGAAGTATTTGATTCATACTGAATATCTCTTTAAATTAGTACATTATTGAAGTATCCTAGTTCCTTTTGGAGTATATCGTGTTTATGTCATATTTTATTTAAGAGATTACTTATATCACTTCCTATATTATTGATCATTATCATATTCATACAAAATTGAGTTTGATTAAGATGGTATAGGATATTGATGGGAACAACTGAATGTCACACTATATATATAATGTTATTTCACATAACTCATATATAGTGATGCATATGTGGGACGACATTTCATGAAAAATAGAGGAGAACTTTAATGCAAATTGGAATACAAGTTTGATTATGTTTTATGAGAGTTTTATTCATGTATGAGAGGTTGTGTTTGTGCATGAATGTTGGTTAAGTTTGACTGAATTAGTAGTCACTCAAGAGAACTTGAAAATTGAGTGTTTATGTAACTCACTATTAGAATTGGTTGTTACAAGTTACTTAACAGTGTGTTGTTAAGTTGTCAGCAATGGAGAGTAAGCAATGTCACTAGAATTTAAGATCTTGGTGGGATTTTGTTTTAAAAAAGTTAATTTAGTGTGTGAGAGTAAGTAAATACTATAAACAAACCTAAAGATTGTATAGATAAAAACTTAATGAATTACAGCTCTAAGCTGTCCGTGGACGTAGGTTTTTTATAACTGAACCACATTAAATCCTTCTGTGCCATTTTATACTATAATTTATTGTTATATTACGTATAACTACTTCATACTTTCAGATCTCTCGATTGGTGTCAGAGCAGGTTGACTAACATAGAAGTGAAGAAAAATTACGTCCATTTGGAGGCATGGAGTTTATGCAAAATGGAGGATCTGGAGCACAATCATCTATTCTTAATGATAATAATTATTCATATTGGAAAGTGAGAAGGATGATATATATAAAATCTCTTAATGATTGGGTGTGGACCAACCTGCTTAAAGGTTGGACACGACCAACGAGATTGAATGCTTTTGGAGATTCAGAACCTAAACCTGAGGAAGAATGGATTGATGAGGACTATAGGCATTCTAGATGGAATTCAAAGGCACTTAATGCAATTTTTGCAATTTTGGATTTGTATAGCTTTGGACAGATTTAAAGATGCAAAGTGACTAAAGATGCTTAGAAAATTCTTGAAGTAAAGCATGAATGTGCAAAGTCTGTTAAAAGATCTAAATTGATGAGATTAAATTTATAATTTGAGAATCTGATGATGAATGAGGATGAGTCAATTTTAGATTTCTATTCAAAGTTGCATCATATTATAAATTCCGCATATATGCTAGGTAAAACCTTTACTGATGTAGAAATTATTAGTAAGATTATTAGATTTGTTCCTAATAAATTTCAACCGAAAATCTTTGCCATTGAGGAAGTAAAAAACACTAATCAAATAAGGGTTGATGAACTGATTGGCATTCTTCAAAACTTTGAGACTAATCATAGCACTAGGAAGTAAAAAGGAAAATGTATTGCATTTAATATTAAAACTGAAAAATCTAATTATGAAAGTAGTGATGAGTTTGATGACTGCTTTTCTAACAAAGAATGATGTCAAGTTCATGAAAAAAAATTTCAGGATAAAGAATCAAGGAAAGGTATCAAACTCAAGTGAAGACAAGTTTAAAAAATTCAGCATGGAGAATGATAAGAAGAAATCAAAGCAACCTGACAAGAAAGATCAGATTCAATGCTGTGAGTGTTCTGGTTATCGGCGTATTCAATCTGAATCTACTAATCTCAAAAAGAAGAACAAAAGGTTATCAAATACTTCGAGTGACAATTCAGAAACTGAGTCAAACGATCAAGAACGCATGAGTAACTTTGTTATATTCACAGCATTTACAGTTGATAAAGGGAAAGTTGTTATGTCCAGTATAACGGAATAGTGCAGAACTTATGATGAACATTCATATGCAAAAAATGATCTAGAATACTATGAGGAGCTGCAAGAAACATACAATACACTCTATGTTAAATGGCTATTTCAAAAAGAGGAAATTAGAAGCTTGAAGAAGGAGATTGAAGTGTTGAAATGTGAAAAATCTGTTGTTGAAAACTGCATCATAGAACTGGAGTTTGCCTTCAAAGATAAAACAACATATATTAGACCTAGATGTTTTAAATTGTTGAGTTTTTTACTTAAAAGGTCAAAACGGTCTAAGTAGTCACCTAAAACATGATTGCACTTAGTCAAGAAAGATAGAAAAGCCTACAATATTGTTTTTATTACACTTAATAATTCTTCTAATAAATTGTGGTATTTTGATAGTGGTTGTTCCAGGCAGATGACTCGAAATAAACATTTTTTTTTTCAAAATTTTGAGTCATGCAGGGAAGGAAATGTCACATATGTTGATGGCGCAAAGAGTAGGATAATCGATAAAGGTAATTTGAATGTTGAAGGCATAACTAATTTCACAATGTTTTGTTGGTGCATTGAATAAAAGCTAATCTGATTCGTGTTAGTGTAAATGAGGCTTTCATCTCATCAGAGCATTTGTGACCATGATACTATGTCAAAACCTCTTTCAAAACTCAAGGGAACACAAACAAGCCATGGGCACGTATGGAGAAATGGAGTCGCCACCCAATTATTCGATTGGAAATGAATGGGAGCAATCTGATCCCTAGCTTCGAGACCTAAACTATCCTTATCCCTTTAGAGATGGGTTCGGAAAGTTAGGTACTAGTCATTCGACTCACTCAGATCAAGATCCGACTTCTACTAGGGTATATACCAAATAAAAATATCTCATATTGACATACAGTCCACTTAAGGTTGTTTGTTTTATACACACATTGATCATTTTATCTTCTTTAAGACGAGTAAGGTGATTTCATTCATATCAGTTGTATATTCACACAAAGAAAGAGGGTGGAGAATTGATTGTATTTTCATCAAACATGGGGGGAAGGGAGGAGAATTACATTAATTGCTTGTCGATAATAAAATGATACTCCAAATAAAATATTTCATGCATATATTCATAATAAAATCATATATTTGAATGTAAACAATTAATTCAAGATTTGATAGATAATGAATTCCTCACCACTATATATGAGTTTATTCAATGTCTATGAAGCTTCTTTCATGGCATCAAAATATATCTAAATATTGTATATTCGTACATGCATGCATATCAATCAACTAAAATTTTAATTAAGGCCATAATCTAGAATCATGGCATTCTGGCCTATAGCTATTCCAACACAATTCATATTAGTTTGTAAGGTACCATAACATTTCTAGCCTAATCATGGCATTCATGGCATATTCTAGCCTAAATATGGCATTTCTAGCCTAATTCATATTAAAACAAGACTATTCTCATCCAATCAAAGCATTCAAAGGGGCAATTAAGAAAATTCACCTATTCTATGCTATTCCTAGCTTTCTTCAAAGCAATCATAAGTCTTCCTAGCATGATTCCAATCATGTGCTCTTAAGCATGATTATAAACATTCGTGAAGAAAATAAATTCCCAAACGCGATTCTAATAAAGAATGGATAGCAGACTTACCTCGACATGCTTATCCATCTCGCAAAGCAAACAAGAGTTAAAACAATTCATAATAACCCCTAAGCATGCTCCTAATCATTAAAAATAAGTCCTAAACATGCTTATTCTAAGCAAGAAAAATAAAAGAGAAAATAGGAGGGAGAAGAGAAATCTGCTCTCAAGACGTACCCTTTTTGGGTTTAGAGCAATAGAATTCCTAAAAAAACTTTAAACCTGAAAAGACTTCTCAAATTCTCAAGCTGTCTTAAAAAAAAAAAAGAAGAGATGATTATATTCGATAATTGGTGTGTTTTGCAAAGTGAGGAAAGGGTCATTTATATATAAGAGCGGTTAACTTGAAAAGGGAAGTAAAGAAACAAATATGGAAGGTTTCTTTTGAAATTTTCTTAAAATACTTGGCCAACAACCATGACTACCGGCCAGCTATCAAATAGTCGAATGACTATTGGTTGATAGTCGGGCAACTGTTGGTCAATAGTTGGGCAGTTGATCGACTTTGACCCCCTTTATTTCGCCATTTCAAAATGTAGTCCCTTCAACCTTTGCCAATTCGATTGCATCTAACTTTTCAAATTCAACTCTGATTCTTTATCCATAAATTTCTGTGATTTTTTGAAATTACATATCAGTTTTCGAGACAGATATGACCCATAATCAGATTCCCCTTGGATTAATTTCTGTGATTTTTTGAAATCACATATCAGTTTTCGAGACCTTTCATCAATTCCCTCTCACATTTCCTTTCTTGGTCTTCAAGGACATTTTGGTTATTTTTATTACTCGACATTCATCTTCATTCCTCCATCAAGCTTAAAAAATTTAGTGTCTACAGCTTACCACCTACTTTGGAGAAGTTCGTGAGACACAAAAATTGACAAAGTACTATTGCTTCGTCTTTCTTTCATCCATCTCAACATCTTCGCCTTCGTCCTCATTTTATTAGACTTTCTTATCATCTTCTTTCTCTCTTTCTATTCCTATAAAAGGTGTGCCCATTTAAGGGCTGAAGGGCCTATTCAAGGCCTGATGTGCCCATCCGAGAGCTAGTGTACCCATTTAAGGGTGAATGTGCACCTTCCAGGGCTGATGTGCCCATTTGAGGGCTAATGTGCCCATCTAAGGGTGAATATGCCCCTTCCAGGGCTGATGTGCCCATCTGAGGGCTAATGTACCCATCTAAGGGTGAATATACCCCTTCCAGGGCTGATGTGCCCATCTGAGGGCTAATGTACCCATCTAAAGTGAATGTGCCCTTTTCAGGGCTAAAATGTGCCCATTCTAGGGCTAGCGTATCCATCTAAGGGTCAAAGTGCCTGTTTAAGGGTGAATGTGTCCATTCAAGGGCTAGAAAGCATCCCTATGATGCTATGACAAAACACTCTTCAATGTACCTATTTATTAGGATTTTCAATACTCTTCAGTGTACCTACTTTTTGGGGTTTTTAACACCCTTCAGTACGGCTCTTCTTAGGGCTTGTGCCTATTCCAAAAAGCTTCAAACACTCTTAAGTGCACTTAACTTCTTAGGTTTTTCAACACTCTTAAGTACACCTACTTCTTGGGGTTTTCAACACTCTTCAGTATGCCTTTTCTTAGGGCTTATGCCTATTTTAAGGGCTTCAAACACTCTTAAGTGCACCTACTTCCTAAGGTTTCCTTCTAAAGCATGCCTACTTGGAAAATGTGCTATCGTGCACTACTTCATGGTCGTTAGACCTTGTCATTCTTCATGCCTTCAGCTAAGTATCCTGCATACCCTCTATGATCTCTTCATACTCGGTATTCACTAGATTTCATGCTCTTCTTTCAAGTATTATTCATGCTTCTTTAATCTTCTCCAAATTTTATATTCAATGGGTTTCATGCCCAAGTATTCTTGCTTTTATTCTCGATTTCATCTAATCCACTTTGGTAAATTCATCATGTTCTAGCATTTTTTTGTTCTTGACTTCTCTTAAATGTGTCATGCCTTTCACTAGGGAACTCAATTATGTTATTGATCCTCTGCCTCACTACTAATTTCTCATTGTCCTTGTAAGCTTCTATAAAATGTTAAACATCTTGATGGTTTCAAATTAATTCAAATTTCTATCTCATGTGTGTGTTCTTCAACAACTCTACTTTCTAGTCTCTCAAAAAATTCATCCCTCGTGTGGATCGGTCGAGGATTCCACTTGACTGATCCTACTCTTTCTTTGCAAGTTGCTAAACTATTGACATGGCTGACTGTTTACCAATGAGACGTTTCAAAAAAAATCTTGTCAATTTTTTAAGGCTGGCATAAAGTTTTCTTCTATTTTCCTTTTTGCTTCTCTTGCTTTCTCTTTTTCTTTTTCTCTCTTTTCTTCTTTTCTTTGTTCTTTCTTTCTTTCTCATCTTTTTGTCTTTTCTTTCTTTTCTTTTCTCTTTTTCTTTTTCTTCTTTTTTTCTTTCCTTTTCCTTTTCTTTTTTTTGCCCTTCATAAAGGGGACAATCACCCAACTGTCTAAGCATCGTCCAGTGGTTAGTCAGTAGCTGACCGACGATTTGACTGCCATACGATAGCTAAGGACTTGTATAAAGTTTGTTCATCTTCTCATGACTTCATTCATGTGTAACTTGTCCGTTCTTAATCCAATTTGCTTCCAATTTTCTCCTATGTATTCGTCTTGACATCCTCTTTCCAATTGTAAGTCATCCAGTCCATCTTGACTTGAATAAGAGCAACCTCGTCTAGAAATCAACGTTGAAGAGTCTTCCAAAGAACCAAGTGGTGCCTGTTATCTATGATGTGGCTTCCTATATAATCAACGTAGCATGTATTTTTCTTCACTCTTCGTTTTTTTTTTCTCATTTTCTTAGAATTCTTTGAGGCATGTATTCATGTAGAGACTTCAATTTGTTGCCTTGGGACTGCAATGAGAACAAGATGTGTGGGTCATTTTTTGAAGCCTATAGTTGGTTTTCAGAGATAGAAAATGAGGCTATTAGGAATAGGATCGTCGTTACCGGTTTCTATGAGTTTATCACCTGTTTTCCACATGCTTCTTGGTACATTGATCATCAAGTCTTAGTCATTTTCTACGAGCATGGATGGACATGACCCACAAATTCTTTCTTTTGATTGGCGAGATGACTATCATGCCTTTAGACATCGCCTCTCTGACTGGCCTTCCATCCAATGGCTAGGTCATTTTTATTGACACTTGCATCGCAGACTCAAAGGATCAGGAGAACTCGATTCGACAGGTTCCTAGGTGTGAGGTAGAGATCAAGAATAATATTGTGATTTGATATGCTTCACTTTATGAGTACTGAAGGTGGAGATCCAACTTGACTTCGGTCGAGGTGGATCAGTAGTTTCGTTGTCTATCTACTCGGATCGACACTTTTTGCCAATACATCAAGCACCACCTTCTTGACTCTACTTCCGGCCCTCCAAGATCTTGACTGAGTGAGGGATTTCAATTGGGGCCATGCTGCTCTCGATTAGTTATATTTTTGTCTCGATCGTGCTTATCAAGGTATTGGTAGGATTACTGGGTTTGTTTTGCTTCTTGAGGTAGCCTCTTTCTTTTTTACACCTTTGTATTATTGTCTGTATGAATTTAATTTCTGATTTTGTCCTATTCATGACAAATGTGGACATATGAATTAGGAGTTTTAGCTTCCCTACTGCCTCCTTGTGAGGACTTTTTCTTCCTATGGATGAAAAGGTGGGTTGCATGTTGTGCAGAGCCCGAGAGGTCTTATGAATTAGAGTTCTTTTGCGATTATGTTCATACCATGACCTAGGACAAGGTAAAAGACATTATAGTTAGTATTTTCATTTATATTAGAATCTTACCATGCTTTTTAATTCTTCTTAGATTCACTATAAGGAGTAGGGACTCGAGGAAAATTGGTTAGCAGCTATGAGGATCACCTCCTTATTTAACTACTTCTCCTTCTTCTTCTTTGTGTGAACAATATGATGTGGTATTTAGGTGATCACATGTGGGATTGTTTTAAAGTCCCATGGTGTCGTATAATTCCTCCTTCACCACCAATTTTGAGGATATATTTGACTGATTTGACCATAGATCCAGAGGTGTCAGATTACACGATTGAGTTCCATTTGAATACGATTAAGTTTCCATTGATGACAACTTTTTACATCGATTGGGTTTGAGCCACTTTGTTACACACCAGGCTTGACAGATCTGTTGATGGGACTCTTGATCCCCTTGCTGTGTCTAGTCATACTAGTAGTTCTTCTACTTATTGTGGGAAGAGATCGAGAGCCTCCTTTGCAGGTAGTGGTATATCGATTTACTTTTCTACTATTGCTCAGCAGCCCCATCCGCCTCCAGCTCCTCTAATTGCTTCGACTGTTCCAGCTAGCCATGTGATTGGTGACCTCTAGGCTTATCCTAGTAATTTTGTCGACACATGGGATGATAATGGAAAAATCAACAGTCATGTGATCACTAAGGATTTGAACATGCCTATTCCCTTTGTTCCACAGGACACCATTCTGGTAAATCTTTTGACTATATGCTTCTCAAGTTTCATGTCATTCTTTAATTAATCAATAAAAATACAATGTAATGCAGGTGCCATGATCTTTTATGGCATGGGCTTTTCATATGCGGGTCATTTCTCATGTTTGAGGCTTGTCTCAAAATCCACCAGCCTCTTTTAAAGCCTTTAAAGGATGACGATTGTAAACGACTCAATTCCATCTATCTCTATCATCTGAAGTTTCTTCGACATGTAAAGCTTGATGTCCCTTTTCTTAAGGTCTACACGACCTTCGAGGATTCTCACAATCACTTCTTTCACTTCAATGGGCAAGAGCTTTGCCCACTGTATGAAGAATTCTTTGTCATACTTGGTTGTCACTCATCTAGTTCTAAGAACATCATTCCACTTATTTTCCAGACAATGTCGATGTCAAATCTTTCCCATTTTTTCTACTTTTCGATTTCTACAATAGGTATTCACACCAGAGGTGATAGAGTAACATTATCTTCCATCATGCCTTTGCTTGAAATGATGGACAGGACCTCTTCCAGTTGGCTTTGCCTTCTTTAGCTCTACCTTCTTATGCAATTTTTACTAGTCTCACCAGACAGTCTCATAGATGCACACCTCGTGCCCATCATTCCTCATATGGGATCTGTTTTCATAGCAATTCCTTTGATTCTAACTGAGACATTGATCGGACTAGATCGAGTCATGATTGATCGAAGTCAGAGATTTGGTGGCAGTCTTTTACTTCTCATGATTGATTGGAGTCAGAGATTTGGTGGCAGTCTTTTACTTCCTCAAGTTTTTCTTTTAACCCTAAATTTTACCTAAGCCACCTTTTCGAGTTTTTGACTTAGCAATCATCATATATATATATATATATGTTCTATAATTTTTACCTAAACCGCACTCTTTGGGTTTTCGACTTAGCAAGCTTGTCCTAACTTTTGCTTGAGCCACCTTTTTTGGGTTTTTGACTCAACTAGCTTTTATCTTTTTCGTTCATGCTCTAACTTTTATCTAAGTTGCCCTTTCAAGTTTTCAGCTTAGCGGGCTTACCTTAGTTTTTGCCTAAGTTGCCTTTTTAGGTTTTTGACTTAGCAGGCTTTATTTTCTTATTTTTCTTTTTCTCAAATTTGATTACAAGAGAGGCTATCTATTCTAACATCGCTTGAAGGGAATATTTTTTGTTATAGTCCTCGACTTCATATGAGGAGGAGACTTGAGAGACATTCTTCTTGGACTGACTGGCTTTGAGTCACTCTTGATTCTCAAATTCACTAGCACTGTCCATGTGGAGGCTGGAGCATATAGCAGTCATGACCTATATCACATGAGTGCCTTTGGCTGGTTTTACTCATAGTTCATTCTATGATCCTGCTAGACTGCATCGATAATATGGACTTAAACAAAGGATTGTGGATTCAGTGACTGCTTTCGGTCCTGGAAGGCTGTTTGCTCATTATTTAGAATGTGTGAAAGATTCTTGGCCATATCGTACCATCGAGAGGAATCTATTTTGTGATCTTGATTTTAAGACAAACGACCGATACGAGGATTGGGTCGCCTTTTACCCTCCATTCCTAGTCCTGATATTTGAGGTAGATGGTGCTATGAGCGATATGGTAAGCCTATTTGTAATCCATTGAAGAGGTAGAGATAACATTGTTGGTTTCATTGCTAGCTTCAATGTTAAATGTCTTCTTTTTGTTATTATGTAGAATAATAAGATATTTTAAAAGCATATCTATACCAAACAATTTTATTTCATTAATAAAAGTATAGCCTTTTGTTCTCCGAACAACATGTGCACAAAAAGACAGCTCCTGTCATTAATAAGTCATTTCTGATTTTCTAATTAATTCTTTTTCCTATCACTCACTCTCTCTCTCTCTCTCTCTCTCTCTCTCTCTCTCTCTCTGTTTTAATACATAGTACTTTTTTAGCCTATCCATGTTGATGGGTTCAATGAATTCATTTCCATCCATGTTTGATAGGATGACAGCTCTATCGGACATGATCTTTCTCATAATGAACGAGCCCTCTCAGTTAGGCTTGAACTTCCCTCTAGGATCAAACATTACTAGCTTGGTCTATTTAAGGACCAACTCCCCTTCTTTGAACTTCCTTGCCCTTATTCTCTTGTTAAAGGCTCGAGCAACCCATTTCTAATATAGTTGCATGTGATATCTGACCTTCATTCTTTTTTCATCGATCAAGGCCAATACTTCACATCTGTTATGAATCCACTCCCCTTCAGGAATTCTGCTTCCATCAGAACCCTCATTGATTTCATTTCCATCTTAATTGATGGGACCGCTTCTGAGCCATACACTAACGAAAGGGCATCATGCTTGTCGAACTTATGGGTGTTGTTCTATAACCCTATAATCTAAACAACAACTTCTCTACCCAATCTTTATATGTCTGTACCGTCTTGGTCAACATCTTCCTGATGATTTTTATTGGCCTCTTCTACTGCTCCATTTGCTTGTGGTCTATATGAAGATGACTTATGGTGTTCAATCCTGTACCTCTCGAACAAGGCTTTAGTTTTTGCTTGAAAATGGACCCCATTATCAATTATGACTGATATGGTATTCCAAATCTACATATGATATTCTTCTTGATGAACTTCGCCATCTTACTTGCCCCTCGTTTACTATAGGACTCAGCTTCTATCCACTTGGTGAAGTAGTCAATCGTGACCACCACATATCAATGCCTACTAGAGGTTGATGGCCTTATCTCACCTATAATGTCAATGCCCCATGCAACAAAGGCCCATAATGCTATCATCCCCTGTAGCTCCAAGGGTGGTTGATGAATTAAATTTCTGATCTAACATTGGTGACGCGTCCTCACAAACTAGACATAATCTATCTCCATGGTTAGCCAATAAAAGTCTTGCCTCATTATTTTCTTTACAAGGATTAACCCATTCATGTGTGGTCCACATATACCACCATGGATTTCTTCCATAATCAACACACCTCAATTGCATCCCTTTGGGCAATTTCTTGCACATCACTTCTTGATGATAAGTAAATTGTCAGACTAACCTTTAGAACACAGCCTTATCTCCCTCACTGGCCTCATTAGGCAAAAATCCTCTCTTCTAGATATCTTTTCAAGTCCTAAAACCATGGATTTTCATCTACTTTAGCCTCCATTACATAGTGTTCCATATAACAAAGACCCCATGCTTATGATATCATTATTGGTCTCACCAGCAATTCTTGCGTGCTCACCCAAGCTAATGCCAATGAAGCCAATGTGTCAACCATCTAATTCTCACTTCTAGAAAAATGGGTGAAGGTGCTCTGCTTGAACCTCCTAATCAATTTTTGGATCTGTTCAAGGTATGGTTTCAACCTTCCTTCTCGTAGATCCCAATCTTCATTGGCTTTAGAGATCACCAGTTTTGAATCCCCTAACACTTCTATTTCATCAATGGCCATACCAACCATAACTTCCAATCCAAAGGTGTATACACTGAATTTTTAAGGCTCGATAATAAAATGAAGATGAATGTCGAGGAAAGAAAATGACCAAAATGCCTGTGAGAGTTAAGAAGAAAAGGGTAAGAAGAAGTTGGTGAAGGGCCTCAAAAACTGACATATGACTTTGAAAAATCATAGAAACCAATCTAAGAGGAATATGATGATGAGTTATATACCATTGTAAAGCTACGAATGTCTAGTTTTTGTATAAATTTATGGATTATGAATCAGAGTTGAACTTGAAAAGTTATGCATAATTGAAAGGACAAAGGTCTAAAAGGACTACATCGAAGGATGACAAAAATGAAAGGGGTCGAATGGCAATTGATCAGTCGACCATCACACAGTCTTTTCAGCCGTCTAACAGCTCTTCGATTATTGGGCAATGGATAGCTATCCATTAGATGGCCACTTGACTATCTGGACATGGCCGCCTGGCCCTTTGATGCTTATTTTTGGAAATTTGCTTAGAAACTTTCCTTTTTCATCTTCACCCCTCTCCTATATAAACCCCCCTCCTCCCACTTTGCAATACACAGTGATTATCGAATACAATAATCTCTTCTCTCTCTTGAAAACATGCTCAAGAATTCAGTAAGTCTTTTTTAGTATAGATTTTTTTAGGCGTTCTATTGCTCTAAATCTGAAAAGGGTACGTCTTAAGAGCAGAATTCTCTTCTTCCTCCCATTCTCTTTTATTTTTCTTGCTTAGAAAAAGCATGTCTGAGGTTTAAATTTTATGCTTGGGAGCATGTCTAGGGTTATTATTAATTGTTCTAACTCAATTTGTTTTGCAAGATGGATAAGCGTGTCGAGGTAGGTCCGCAATCCTTCCTTTTTTAGAATCATGCTTAGGAAATTATTTTCTTTGCGAATGCTTAGAATCATGATTGGGAGAACATGTCTAGAATCATTCTTAATAGCACATGATTAGAATCATGATTGAAAGACTTATTTGCTTTGTTGAATACTATAAAATAGCATAAAATAGGTAAGAATTACCATTTTACCCTTAAATGTCTTGTTTAAGATAGAATAGCTATGATTGATTTCAATTGTTTGAATTAGGCTATAAATGCCATGATAATTGATAATGAATTATGCTAGAATAGCTATAGGTAGAATTACCATGATAAAATTTATCAAATTCTAGGCTAGAATGCCATGATATTAGATTATGGCTTTGTTTGACTATGAATGTATGAATATACCATGATTAAAAGTATAATTGAATAATTGTGCTATGCCATGAAAGAGGCTTGATAAGCATTGAATAGACTCACATGTGATGGTAAGAAATTCACTATTTATCGAGTCTCGAATTGATTGACTTTGTATGCATGAATATGCTTTCTATTCTTGAATGTTTTAATTGTATAAGTGAATGAATATTTGAACTATTAAAGTAGAATTTACTTTATTGTTGAATAACAATTATTAAAATACTTTCCCGCTTCCCCCATGTATGATGGAAATGTAATCTATTCTCCTCTCTCTTTATTTGTATGAATATACAACTGTCATTGATTGAATAATCACCTCACATGTCTAAAAAAGATAAAAATGGAAACGTATACATAAAATGAACAACGTTAAGCGGACTAAGTAACAATACAATATATTTCTATTTGGTATTTCCCAAGTGGAGGCCGGATTTACATCCAGACGGGTCGAAGGACTCATATCTAACTTGCCAAACCCATCTCTGAAGGGATGAGGGTCGTTTAGGTCTTGAAGCAAGGCATCGAATTGCCCCTATTCATTCCCAATTGAATAATTGGGTGGTGACTCCTTTCTCAAGATGTGCCCATGGCTCGTTTGTGTTCCCTTAAGTCTCAAAAGAGGCTTTGACACAGTATCATGGTCGTAAACACTCTGGCGGAATGAAAGCCCTGTTCACAATGGCGACTCCATTGTGATTCTGATGGGAAGACCAAATTTTAGTACCTTGTGTTGATATAATGAATCCTTGCATTGCTACATTGTTAAAAACAATGAGCACAAAATGCCTGAACTAGCCATGTTGCATTGGCATGAGCATGTTTATGCCACCACCTTTGAGCACATACCATCAAATTAGTATAAAAGGAGATCGACCCAAGGGGGCATCTCTCGCTTGAAGGAGCCCAGACCATTGGATCCTTGAGACTCAAGCCCATGTAGATGACTTTAGAAATTTTCAATAGGATGATCCAAAACCCATGTAGAAATGCATGTCTATGGATTTAAATTCTCCATGATTAGAATAAACCTCATGGAACAATGAACAAATGCCACATGTCAAGTCACCCATAAAAGAACAAAATGGGAACGTGTGCCATAAGTTAAGGTTATAATGATGTTTTGAAAATCATCTTATAATAATCATAAAGAATCCAACATCAACATGAATGTTAGAATTAGGAGAAAGGATCTCACATTCCCACATTCTATAATGATGTCTTGGGAATGGGGCCAAAAAACCTAGGAAAAAGACTTGGCCTCACGTGTGTGGGAGGAATAAGGTTGGAAGGCTGAAAATGTGTCTATACCCTTGTATGCGCATGCATCATATCATGCATACATACATACATGCATAGCATTAACACTTTTTTTTTTTTGCAGCCATCATTGCTTGGGTTACACTAGGTGGTTGTTTAATAAGACAAGAAGACGGAATGGCAGCACCCAATAACAACAATGTCGAAATAGCCTAGTTGAGAGCTGATACCACCACACTTCAACAACAAATGGCCCAACTCATTGAAGCACTCCAAAAGGGGCCTAATCGCATGAATCAGTCGCCACTCGAGGGTAATGGTGATGGTGATGGTGAGACTAATCAGGGTAAAAATAGGGAGAAAAGCCCAATTAACAACGAAGAACCTAAATTAGTCAAGTAGTTGGCCAAAGACACGGAGATGGTCCATTCCCTTATAAAGAAGAAGGGGCTAAAGAGGTTCAAAGACCTAGATGACATCTTGCTTATAGGAGACCAAGATTTGCCTCCAAAGTTTCATCTACTGGACTTGCCAAAATTCAATGGTAGGGGGAATCCCAAAACACATTTGAGACAATATGCAACCATCATGGCTACTACTCCTTTGATGAAAGAGCACATTTTGAAGTACTTCGTGGTATCCTTGGAAGAGGATGCAGTAGCATGGTATCACGACATCTGAAAGAGAGTTCGAGAAGATTAGGAGGAACTTTCTAAACAATTCGTGGAATAGTACAACCATAACACCCAACTACGGGTAACGTTGAGGGATTTGGAGACGACCAAACAAAAGCGAAACGAGCCGTTCTCAAAGTATCTAGTTCATTGGAGGGCCAAAGCTACCAAGATGACCACGAGGCTCGCAGGGAAGGGCTAGGTCCGGATGGTGATCAATAGAGCCCATGCTTTCATCAGTGATAGGTAGGTGGGTTTCCCTATCAAAACATTTGAAGATTGTATGACTCAGGCATCCAAATAAAAGAATTAGAGTCTAGACAGAATAGAAGTACTCATGGATACCCTTGAAGAAGTCAATCGCAGTACCATTAACTTGGTGGGCCTAGCATGAAGCACGTAGAAGTGAAGGCAGTTGCCCTACAAAGAAGGTTCAGTCTTCAAGGAAGGCCACTTTCCAAAATCTTTGCAAAGTTGAGAGCTAAAGGGATCTTGAAGCCATTACCACTAAGAGAACTTCCAAATCCATTACCAAGGAATTGGAGGCATCATGAGAAATGTGAATTCCATCAAGTGATTGGTCACAAGACTAATGATTGCACTCATCTCTACCATGAGATTCAAGATTTGATTGACAACAGCTAGATTCCCGACCTGAAAACATATGAGCATAACACAAGGAGCAACCCTTTGCCCAATTACAGCCGGATACCTCCTCCATCAGCCAACATGATTAGGTCAGGCTTGACTAAGGAGCAAGTCATGAATTCCTTCGAAGAGTGTAGATCAAGCAAGGCCGAGAGAGCCGAGAGAAGAGAGAAGTCCAAGTTAGAAAAATCCATTAGAAGGGTGGTCTCAACAAAGAAACCCAAGGTTGGAAGAGCCCAAGGAGATCATTGAGAGGGCGGAAGATGAGCCCTTTCCTTTGGCAGCCAAGATTCACACCAAGAAAGGTGGATGGACCAATATTGCAGTGAAGGGAGCTAAGCGAAACTTAGAACCCAAACTTGCAAATCTTAGTGACCAAGAAGAAAAGGAGCCCCAAGAGAACAAAGAAGAAGAAGTGACACCCATCAAGAAGAAGCCCACGTCATCAAGCTCATTTGCCAAGAAGTGGATGGCTAGAAAATGGGCTAGATAAGGCCCACCACCTAAGAGACATAAGGTGAAAAAGGGTAGTGAAGCTAGGAAAGGGAAGTGAGACGAGAGTCTTCTAAGGAGAGAAAGCTTGTCTAGAAGGTGTAAGAAAGTGAGAGTCATGGGATTTGGGATGACATCCCTCAAGTTAAGACCTTCCCAAACTTTTGGGTCGACTGTAGTAGTGATAAGGAAGAAGAGATGAGAATTAAGAAAGAAACACATGAGGAAGAAACACTCAAGGGTAAGAGAGAGAATGCCCAAAGAGTGACAAAGAGTGTAGATTTTACCATGAGAAGGAAAAGGGGAAACCAATTGAGAACACAATTGAGAAAGGCAAAAAAGTTACCAAGGAAGAAGCTAAAGAAGAAGAGGATCAAGTGATCAAACAATTAAAGAAAACTCAAGCAAACGTTAGCATTTGGGATCTACTTATATCATCCCAAAAACATAGAGAAGCCATGGCAAAGCCTTGGTAGAGTAGAGATATCGATGGCTGCCACTACTAGTGAAATGCTGACCGCCTTGACTGGAGGAACACCCAAAGGGGTAAGAGAAAGAGGAGAAATCACCTTTATGGATGAAGATCTACCATTTGAAGGAAGAAATCATAATAAACCATTGTTCATCACCTTAGAGATTGGTGAGAAAATGCCTCCTTGTATCATGGTGGATGATGGGTTCGCCATCAATATTGTGCCTATGAAGATATTGCACAAGTACAGAGTTAGTGAAGATGAGCTTGAGCCTTTTGAGATGGCGATCAAAGCTTATGATGATTCGAAGAGAAGTGCCATAGGAATCTTCAAAGCTTTAGTGAAGACAGGACCCATCGAAGTTATGATAGAATTCACAGTCCTTGACATTCTAGTCACATTTGCTACCATGTTGGGACGAGCATGGTTCCATACACTTGGTGGAGTTCCTTCCACCTTGCATTAGAAAATCTGATTGAACATCGATGGGGAGATCGTAACCATCCATGTAGCCTCAACAATTGCACCAGTTGCTTTGAGTGTGAAGGTTGGAGAAATACCTTACATGAGTGGCTTTCAAATAGCCATGATTGACAAAGTCAGCCTAATCATTACTAGAATAATGAAGAAACAGGGGTACATGCCAGGAAATAGACTTGGGAGAAATGGACGTGGCCTACCATCTTTTCCAAACTTTAAAGGTTAGACCTCTAGAAGAGGGTTGGGCTATGAATCTGAAGGGGAAGAAGAAAATGTTAAGCCCAAGAAGGGGAAATTCATCAAATTTGTCAAAGCCCAAGATACAAAGTATGTAGGAGCTGTTGAACCATAGGTTTTCAAGGGAATACTGAAGCCCAGATTTGAGATCTTTAAATATATCCTTTAGGCAGGAGTCTCCAAGTGGGTTGACATGGTGGGAGAGATAGAGAAGATGACCTTTATGGAGGAGAAGCCTTAAGAATAAGCACCGCCAACGGATCCGTCCATCGACCCCACTGCTTTCATCAAAGAAGGAATTAAAAGTATATTTTATGAAGATGTGTTTGTATCCAACTCCTTCAAAGAGGAGGACATTGTTTATGTTTCAAAGTTTCATGCAATAAAGAACAATTTTGCTTACTTGTTTGATGTCTTTCCTAATGGCATTGTGCATCATAATTTGCATTTCACTAGCATTTTTGAAATTCATACCATTAAAACTCATGACATTAATCTTGGTACAATCGAAAAACCTAAGAACATATGCATTGCACTTGATAGAACTCCTGAAGATAGAAAATTTTGAAAAACTACTAAAGAAACATAAAGAAGTCTTTGATTGGTCCTATGACGACATGCCCAGAATCGACAGAAGCATCATTGAGCATACAATCTTGACTTATCCGTATATGAAACCGGTTAAGCAGAGGTTAAGAAGAATGAGGCCTGAGTGGGCTTAGAAAATCAAAGAGAAAGTCTCTAAAAAAATTGAAGCCAAATTTCTAGAAGTGGTGAAGTATCCAAAATGGTTAGCCAATATTGTGCCAATACCAAAGAAGGATGGAAGGGTCCAAATGTGTGTGGATTACTGAGACTTGAACAAGGACTCACCAAAGGATGACTTTCCTTTGCCTCACATCAATGTGTTGGTAGATAGCACTGCCATCAATGTGATGTTCTTTTTTATAGATGGGTTTTCTAGATATAATTAGATAATGATGGCCAATAAAGACAAGATGAAGACAGCCTTCATTATAGAATGGGGAACTTATTGCTACAAGGTGATGCCCTTCGGTTTGAAGAATGTAGGGGCTACTTACCAACGAATGGCAACAACGCTATTCAACGATATGAGGCATAAGGAGATAGAAGATTATGTGGATGACATGATGGTGAAGTTTATGTGGATGACATGGTGAAGTTTGAGACTCGAGAGGGTCACTTTGAAGCCTTAGACAAATTCCTAGAAAGGATGAAGAAATACAAGCTATGGCTAAATCTGAAAAAGTATGTCTTCGGAGTTAACTCGAGGAACTTGCTAAGGCTTGTAATTGGCAAGAAAGGGATAGAACTGGATCCATACAAGGTGAAAGCCATTATGGAGATGCCATCGCCTAAGACTGAAAAAGAAGTCTGAGGGTTTCTTAGGAAAATCTAGTGTATCAGTCTATTCATCTCCAAATTGACAATTGTTTGTGCACCAATTTTTAGTCTTTTGAAGAAGGATTAGCTGGTAAAATTGAATGATCAGTGCCAAGAAGCATTCGGAAGGATTAAGACATACTTCCAGAACCCACTGATTTTGAGATTGTCAAAACCTAGGAAGAATTTAATTATTTACTTGGCTCTCGAAGAGGAGGCCATTGGTGCTATACTGGCACGAGAAGACGATAAAGGTGTAGAGCATCCCATCTATTATCTTAATAAGAAGTTACTACCATACAAAACGAAGTATAGCTATGAAGAGAAAACATGTTTGGCCATAGTTTGGCTGTCAAAGAAACTCAGGCATTATTTTCAGTCTTACAAAATTAAGGCTATCTTAAAGGAGGATCTGATTAAGTATCTTTATGAGACAGCAGCATTGATGGGGAAACTAGCAAGATGGTTGGTACAGTTATTAGAATTCGACGTTGAGTATTTCACCAATAAGGTGGTGAAAGGAAAAATAATAGTAGAATTATTGTCTATGAACCCGGTTGACGACAATGAACCATGGGAGTTGGAGTTCCCAGATGAACGTTTGGGGGTAATCTCAATAGTGGGATGAAAAATGTTCTTTGATGGAGCTGCTAATCACAATGGTGTTGGAATAGGAGTTATTACAGTATCACCGACCGAGGAAGTCATTCCCTTCACAAAAAAATTAGAGTTTAGAGTCACCAACAATATGGCCGAACATGAAGCCTGTACCTTTGGTCTAGAGATTGTGATCACAATGGGCATTGACAAAGTGGAAGTGATGGGAGATTCAAAACTAGTCATCTCTCAAGCCAACGAATATTGGGATTTAAGAGAATGGATGCTAAAACCCTACCTTGAACACGTCAGAATACTAATTAGGAGGTTCAAGCAATGTACCTTTGCTTATCTTCCTAAAAGTGAGAATCAGATGGCTGGCACATTGGCTACATTGGCATCAATATGGGCTACCACATAAGAATTATTGGTGAGATCAATAGTGACATCAAAAGCATGGGGTCCTTGTTGTATAGAACGTTATGTAATAAAGATCTAAGTGGATGAGAAGCCATGGTTCTACGACTTAAAGAAATATCTAGAAGACAGGAGTTTGGTTGAGGAGGTCAAAGAGAAGGGCAGGGCTGTGTTATGTAAGCTGACCCAACAATTTACTTATTATCAATGGATGATATACAAAAGAATGTCGAAAAGGATGCAACTGAGGTGTGTGGCTGAGAAAGAAGCAAGGAGACTTATGAAAGAAATTCATAATGGTGTATATGGGCCACACATGAATGAACTAGTCTTGCAAAGAAGATTATGAGGCAAGGATTTTACTGGCTAACTATGAAGATAAATTATGTTTGATTTGTGAAGAAGTGTTCCTAGTGCCAAATTAATGAAAACTTGATCTATCAACCATCCTTGGAGCTACAAGAGATGACTGCACTATGTCCCTCTGCTACATGGGCATCGATATTATGGGCAAAATAAGGTCGTCGGCCTCTAATGGACATTGATATGTGGTAGTGGTGATCGACACCAAATGGATAGAAACTGAGTCCTATGCTAAGTTAGGGGTAAAGCAAATGGCGGAGTTCATTGAGAAGAACATCATATGTAGATTTGGGGTACCATACCATGTCGTGATTGACAATTGGGCTCATTTTCAGGCCGAGACTAAGGCTTTGCTCGAGAAGTACAGAATTGAACACCATAAGTCATTTTCATACCGGCAACAAGCCAATGAGGTGACAGAAGCAACTAGTAAGAACCTCAAGAGGATGTTCACCAAGGTGGTAGAAGCAATATAAAGCGATGCCCAGAAGTTTGACCGGCATGATGCCATTCTCATTGGTATATAGTTTAGAAGCAGTCCTACCAATTGAGATAGAAATAAAATCAGCAAGAGTTCTGATTGAAGCAGAAGTTCCTGAAAAGGAGTGGATTCGTAATAGATATGAACAATTGGCCTTGATTGATATGAAAAGAATGAAGGCCAGGTATCACATGTAGCTATACCAGAAACGAGTTGCTCGAGCTTTTAACAAAAGAATAAAGGCAAGGAAGTTCAAAGAGGGACAGTTGCTCCTCAAGTAAGCAAGACCAGTTATGTTTGATCCAAGAAGGAATTTTAAACCCAACTGGGACGGTCCATTTGTTGTGACGAAAGTTAGGTCCGGTGGAGTTGTCATTTTATCAGATATGGAAAGGAATGAGTTCACTGAACCTATCAACATGGACAGGCTGAAGAAATATTACGTATAAAAAAATGGTGAGAAGAAAATTATTAATTAGAAAACCAAAAATGGCTAATTAATGACACGAGTTGTATCATTTGCACATATTGTTCGAGAAACAAAGATTGTGCTTTTATTAATGAAATGAAACTGTTTGGAACAAATATGCCTTTTGGAATGTCTTATTTTTTTGCATAACAATAGAAAGGAAACATCGAACATCTAAGCCAATCAAGGAACTAATAATTTCACCTTTTCCTCTTTGACGGACTATGAATAGGCTCACTGTATTGCTCACGACACTGTTGGCTCAAATAACAGGATCAGGAGTGGAAGTCTATAAGGTCACCCAATCCTTGTATTGGTTTTCAGTCTCAAAATCAGGATCATAGAATAGGTTCCTCTCAATGGAGCGATGTGCCCAAGAGTCTATCATATGCTCTTGGTAATGAGCAAATAGTCTCCTAGGACCAAAAGCGGTCGGTGAATCCACAACCTTTTGCTTTTGACCATACTATTGACGCAACTTAGTGGGATCATAGAATGAATTATGGGTGAAACCTACTGGCACTACAAGAAAAATGATCATATTTGGCGGTCTTTGACCGTCAAATATGTATATATTTGGCGGTCTTAAAAGCGCCACCAATGGCACCGCCAAATATAGTCAATTTGATTATATTTGGCGGTCAGTCAAAGTGCCAAATATGCATCTGATCATACTTGGCGTTTTTTGACCGCCAAATATAGTAGGTTTAAAAATTAAAAAAATATATATATACTTGGCAGTTTTTGGCCGCCAAGTATAATAGTTTCAAAAATTAAAAAAAATATACTTGACAGTTTTTAAAAAGCCAAGTATTTGTAAAAAAATTAATATACATATATACATATGTATATATATATATATACATATGTATATATATATATATATATATATATATATATATATCAATTTGGATTGATCTGATTATAACCTAAAAAGGGTCAAGTTCGGTCTTTCTTAATAAAAACAAAGTCGACCTGGAATCTGATATTAAAACAAAATAGCTACAACATACAGACAAGATAAAACCATCTAAAAACCAAAAGAATTTTAGTTGTAATGGTAAGTTGAATATCAATCAAGAAGAGAAATAATAGATACATATCAAGCAAAAGAAGCCTTCAAAGTAAAAGTATGCAAAAAGCTCACAAGGGTAATGTTGACAGAGTCCACGACATGGACACCAACGTTTTCGGATGAGAATTTGCATTCACCATCTTTTGCAGTGTATGGATATGCCTTTTTGTATCAAAGCCACCATTGTACTTTATGTACTCAAAATTAAGCTTGAGATGGCAAGCCCCCACTACAACCAAAATTATTGAAAGCTTGGGCACAGTCCACAAGCTGCTGTTCTGACAAAGAGATTTGCTTTCCAAATGCCTGGTGGTAAGCTGCCTCAAGAGCTCCAGTGGTGCTGTAATAGATAAAAATTTCTAGTCATTTACAGAAAGTTATTATATTTAATACCCTAATCTTTCAGCTTCCATATTCAGTTCAATTTAGACTGACCTAAATGACCAGCCAGATCCACAGTGGCCTTGATCTTTGACTAGGCTTACAATGCCCACTTCCCTCCAGTCTTTCTGCACATGTACCAGCAGAAAAATCAGTTATTCTTCGAATAAAATATGAACTTTTTTTTTCCCGAAAGAACTAATAGCAGCAATCAAAATACCACTTCAGGAAGGAGGTCATTAGTAAGCTTGTGATTGCCCTTTGTGGTAGCTGAGCAGATTTGGGCAGCTCCCAACCTCTGCCTTTGGAACTCTTGCCATGTCCAATCAGCAAACTACTATACTAAACTAATTGTACAAACTACTATACTAAACTTTGATACTATCAGTGAACAATCGTAATAGATATAACCTTCAGTAATAACTTCACCTACTGACATTGATTACAAGTCTACAACTAAGAATCAAGCATGACGGTCAATGGTCAACGTGGATTTAAGAACACAACCATACCATACCTATATAAAAATAGGCATAGCACCCAAAAATATGCTATAAAACACAGAAAACAACCTTCCCTATTCAAGTCAGAATACATTGAACACATCAAAGACATCTGTCGGCGAGCTTGCCTTTTCTCTTTGCTGCTAGTGGACTTACTTGGTGAGCCAAACTGGTTGGTCTTTTCATCAGCTCGATTTTCAAGAATTGATACAAGTCTCGGGAGGTCACTAGCTGCTTGAGCATAGTCTCAGATCATCTCATGTAAGACAGCTCTTCTAGAAACTGCCTGTTCAAGGGAAGGAGGAGTCAAGCTTAATAAGACCAATAGAGAGCTAATGTAAGCAGAAATATAAACAGAAAAGATAGTAAAAGTTAATTCCAACAAGAAATTAAATGATAAATAGCAGCCTGGTAATTCTCAAAATTATATTTGACAAGGAAATAAAACTTTCATGTCTTATCTTTTGACGAAAAAAAGTAATGTTTTTTTTTACTAAAATGTACATATATGAAATACACCCAAAACTCAAATGCAAACGACACTCATCAAACAAAAGGAAACTAGTGGCTATACAAGCAATTGGTCAGGCAATAGGCTAAACTAATATCCAGATTGTTCCCAAATATGAGACATATTCATTCACTACATCCATGATTAACTCAAAATGTTTTCATGAAAATTCCTATACTAAAAAACCGGTGGCTTCACCTCAGTTGTGGCTGTGTATTATTAAAATAAGAGTTTAAAAGAGAAAACAGAAAGAAAACATCGTCTGACAAGTCTTCCTTTTAAACCACATGAGCTACCAAGCCACTAAAAAATACATTTTAAAACCAAAGATACAAATTAAAGGCAAACCTTTGAGTAGCTTCCATCAAGGGCCATTGCTAGACTGCAATTTGCAATTGCATCAGCTATTTGACCCAAAGCTTGGAGTGCAACAGCACAGTTACAGAAACAGATAGCTGCAAAAGGGCGAGATTCAATATTGCTTGATAAAGCAATGGTATAATGCTCCACTGCTTTCGTATACTTTCCTGATCAAACTGCTTCATTCCCAGCATTATGAAATTTACAAGAAGCAGATTAATAAGATGGATAAATATTTAACAAAATCATTTGCCCCTAACCACCCATACCCAAAATCATATGAATGTGTGTATGTAATAAAAATGAAAGCTGACTATAATTTACAAGATGAATTTCAGTGAAATCACTATTTTACAAGATGAATTTGAAGCTGGAAAAAGAAAAATTTCACTATTTTCCATATTCTTACAGTGAAATTACTTGCAAAGATGAATTTCAGTTGATAATTTACAAGTTGCCACTCAAGAACAAGATTCTGCTGACTACTCCATGACTGCTCCAATAAGAAAAAGGATAACATTATTTAGATATCATGTAGAGTGAAAAAACAAGAAAAGATGAATTTCAGTTGATATTGCTATTCTATATTGATGTGTATAACAAACCTTTGGACTCCTTATGTGAGACATTCATCTTCGATTTCTCATTTTCTGTTGATTTCTTCATTTCTTGCTCAAGATACTTGCAGTTTTCGTCATGGGCTTTGTTAAACATTTTCACAAAGTTGAGCAGAGTTGAAACCACTGCAGCAGTGAGAAAAGAAATAAAAAAACAATCAATATTTGAAAAACTAAGCTTGGTCACTCTTAATCAAGCAATTTTAATGGCCCGCTAGGTAAGTGCAGTGAATTGGCCAACTATAGATTGTACAACTATAGATTCACAACAAAATGAGACTCTTGGAAGGCAGAAACTTTGTTGAGTCCACTTATGAGAGCATTATAGCTATCTATATCAGGAAAACTCCAAATTTATTCATAATATTAAACAGATCAAAGGCCTTCTCCAAGTCACCATTCTTACAACACTCCATTATAAGCACACTGAATGTAAACTGATCAACTATATTACCCTCTACTATCATCTTTTTCAAGAATTTAACACCAACATCGAACATACCAGTCTCACAAAACCCAAGAATGAGGGAATGACATGTGAACTTGTCAGGCAAAACACCAGCTTTTGTCATGATACTGTGTAACAAGGAGCACATTAATAAATCCTTTTTCTTTGAATAACCATGCAAAATATGTGGCCAAACTAGGGAGGATTCTACAATGTAAATCATAGAATCAGTATTACCTTGCAGCAGCTGCTTTCTTATTTGAACTGGGAGTGGTAACAAGTGCCAATTCCCTTGATTCGGGGCAACCTGTTGGCAACAATAGAAGAAAATCAGAAACAATAATCACATCAAGAACATCAGTACGAGCCATATGTTTAAACTTCACATACCAGTGACAGGGCCAACTGAATCACAAAATTATTAACTGTTGCTCCTTGTTGTTTCTTACACACACAGTCTAAAAGATGCATGGGCAAGTTGGAAAGCATCCCATGTATGGCTACAGGAACTGCAATGTACACAAGAGTCCAAAACATTATCTTCATTATTTCACTAAAGAGCCATTATAACTAGCTGTACAATAAAAAATAAAAAAAAAATACATGCAACATATAGAAAAATAAACCTCAAGTGGTGTCCATTAAATAAGGGTGAGGAGATGTCACCTCCAACACTGAATACATGCATCAAATATAACATTGAAAGCCTTACTACTACTATTATGCCATTAAAGATCTACTATTATTTTAAGGCATCAATCACAAAGGAAAAAAATAGCACTTACTCACAGGGGCAAAAGATCCTCCTATAGAAAATGATTAATTAAAAAAAAGAAAGAAAGAAAACAAACCTCTGCACCACTGATAACAGTGCTTGACAAAAATGACAAGCGGCATAGCATGAAAATGAGTGTTTCCAATATATAACATAAGGAACTCCCTGCAAAAATGGAACACCAGAGTGAATAACTTTGGAATAAAAGAGCATTCAAACATTTGTAGATTTCCAACTTCCAAATGCAGCAGAGATTCCTAGATTAACAACAACATCCAAATATCTGTTTAGCCAAAAAAATGAAAATTTAAGATCGCCACAATCTATGACCTTTGAATGAAGCACCTCTGCCAATTTTTCACCATTTGGAATCTCTAAATAAACCTGCACAAACATCCCAGAGTAGATTATATAAAGAAACTAAAAAAAAGGGTCAAACCATAAAAATTAGATGCAAACACTGAAGGCAGCCCTATGCATCCAATAAATGGAAATGAACTGATAATTATGTAGTGCTAATAACTTATGAAACACAATGTCAGCATCTAAAATTACACCTGTCTACAATAACTTCTTAGATCTCAGAAACACAGATTATTAAGAATTCTAGCAAAAACTTGTGCGAGATCATGAACTGAAAAATGAGCTTCCAAGGCTTATGCTGCATGCTAATGATTTAGATCCAGAAAGTAACCCCAACTAGCATGGTTATTCTCTCATATAACTCTTGAAACTTCCCTCATTTGATAACATAATCTCTCTCTTTTGCTAAGTTCTCTTAGTCCGTAAATTCACTATATATCACAACTTCACCAAACAGAGAAGTTCAACCCACTTCTAATAAAAGCCCAACCACGAACACACATTATAAATGACATGCATAAATGAGGAGTTACTCACAGTGGTAGGCAATGTGGAACCAAAAAGTCCACATAAGGCTTCTGGAGTGGACAAGTCGACATATCCCCAAAATAGAGACCCAATCTATTCCCTATCATCAACCTGCTCCCCTTGCAAATACACAATATTAGGCTCAGATGAGTCAAGAACTCACTGGAACTCATCAGTGCTAGGATTATTCAAAACATGAACCTACATTTAATCATAAAATGAATATTATTAAGCCTTATGAAGCCACAAAAAAGCAGTCACAAAAATTAGAAACTTAGAACCAAAGAAGAATAATTAGTACACCTCTAGCCGACCCACAGTAGAGAGTTCTGGAAACGGATACTTGCACTTATCACCAGGAGCTGCTTGTTTCTACTTATTATCTGTAGACTTTCTGCTTAGAACTGCAAGCAGACTACAATGATTCCTTGAAGAACCTTGTGCATGAAACATCATGCATACATAACCACAACCAACCCAAGTAAAATAGATGAGAATTGTAAATATAAAACAAAGCTCAAGCTTCCCAGCACCAAGAACGATGACCAAAACTATGAAAACAAATCACAACCCTAACAATTTGCTAGAAATCTGGGAGCCCCACTCCCTCATATCCAGAGAAACGACTCTCTGGATTAAGCATTCGAAATAAAATCAACAAGCCCTCCTCTCACCAAACTGTTACAAATTCCTAAAACCAGGACCCTCAAACACAAAAAAAAAAAAATTGAAGAAATCCCACCGACCTAGATGAGAGAAGCAGGAAATCTAGCGACCCAAATGCGTAAAATCACCAAAATCGACAACGAGAGAAGAGTCAATTTAAAGGATTACCAAACCCTAACATTTTATAAACTAGAAATTAAAAAAACCCAGAAAAAATTAAGAAAAAAGAACGTGGTACCGTTCGTTGAGCATCTACAAATTGTAGTGTTTATCAGCCCTCAACTCCTGGGTGGCGCTAGAATTCTGCAAGAAGGAGACAAAGGGGGCAGCGGCCTCCTCTAAGGCCTTCAATCTGGCAACAACCTCAGCCCTCTGGTCGATCATCTCCTGAGGGACGTCGTCGGTGCGGTAGAGGCTCTTATGGATGTCCATGGCACAGTCGACCACGTTGGTCTTGTTGAGCAACTCGATCTTGGTCTTAAGGATTTGTTCATCAGGGTAGAGCTGGCACTTCTAGAGGAACTCGAGGACAGGGAAGACTAAGTGGTGGTCGAGTTTGGGAGCGATGCGCTGCGTCAAGTCGTAGCTCGCCATGGTTAGGGCTCTATCAGCTGCTGAAGAGTGCAAGACAACTAATAACTATCTCTTCTAAGAGGCAGGGCTGCTGGAGGCGAGGGCTACTGGAGTCGGCGAGGCTGGAGTCGGTGAGTCACGGAGGAGGTGTTGCGGCGCCGCTGGAGAGGACGAGAGAGAGAGAGGGCTTAGGTTAGGTTTTAGGTAATCGGGGTTTTGGAAATTATTTTGTTAATATGTTTTAGTAAAATTACGTAAATTTTTAATATATTATAATTTATCATAATCACCCCTAAAAATTACATTTAAGTTTAAATATTTTATTTGTTTATATATATATCCTAATTAAAAATATCCTAATTACTTGTTAATTATTTGTCACTATCTAAAAATGTGAGAAATATGTAATATAATCAAAACAACAAGTGACAAGTATGAAAAAAAATAAGTTTGACTTCCAAATCAATATTATATTTCTCACTTTTAAAAAAAAGGTCAAATAAAAAAAATACAAAGTGACAAGTATGTGAAAATGTCTTGTAGTGTGGAGGCACACATGCGGTATATTTACTTATAGTCACATGCTCTAGCCTCTGCCATGGACAGTGCCTAAGAATCTGAGTATCAGGAATGACTCGAAACCAAGCAATCCAAGAGGAACGCCTCTCAAGTTTCCTTCTTATATAAAGCCTGGGGCTGTAACAAGAAATATCCCCTTTGAGTAGTGCAATCGCTCTTGTAATCAAATCTGAAAAAAAGAAACAAAAAAAGATAAGTAAGAAAAAAGCCTCTAAGCTGAAAGCCCAAAAAGGGCAGCTTAGGCAAAAATTAAGGCAAGCCACTAGGTTGAAAACCCAAAAAAAAGGGTAGTTTAGGCAAAAGTTAGGGCATGAGAAAAAGAAGAGACTGATGAGTTGAAAACCTGAAAATGGTGGCTTAGTCAAAATTAGAGAAAAAAATGAAATGAGATGAACCACATAACTGAAGAAGTAGAAGATTGCCACTAAATCGCTGACTTGGGTCCGCTTTGACTCGATCCAGTCCGATCAACATCTCAGGCACAATCATAGGAATAGCTGTGAAACCAGGTCCTATTTGAGGAATGACAGTCATAAGATGTGGATCTTTGAGACCATTTGGTGAGACCAGTGGAAACTATGCAAAAAGTTAGAATTGGAAAAGGTGAAGCCAACCAGACGAAGCCTTTGTCCATCATCGCCAACAAAGACATGATAGAGGATAATGTTACCCTACCACCCCTAGTGTGAATGCCCATGGTGGAAGTCAGGAAGTCAAAGAAATAGGCAAGATCAGCTATTGATGGTGTCTGGATAGTAGGAAGAATAAGGCTCTTAGATTTGGATGAATGATGATCGAGTATGATAGAGAGTTCCTCATACAGAGGGTAAAGCTTCTGCTCTTTGAAAAGGAAGATGTGATTGTAAGAATCCCAAAAGTTTGCATAGTCCTTCAGAAAAGGGATGTCGAGCTTAACGTGACGAAGGAACTTCAGATGATAGACACTGACAAGCTCGAGTTGTTTCCAGTCTTCATCCCTCAAAGGCCTTATAAGGGGCTAGAAGATCTGAGGGAAGCTTAAAACATGTTGAATGACACGAAGAGGTGCTAATGTGAAGAAAAAGAGCTCACGAAACAAGAGAAAAGGTCCACAAAAGTAGCTAGAAGGAATAGCACTTAAATAGTGTGTGAATCGAGATAGAATAGGAAAGATTTGCCAGACAACCGTCGGTTGGCCATTTGACTACCGACCGATTGTTGCATGATAGCTGGCCTACTATCAGATAGTCACTTAACTGTCAGATAGTCGCCCGACAATCTGATGATCGATCAGTGGCCATTAGGGCTAAACAGCCCATTAGCCCTCCTCTTAAACGATCCTTTGACTTCCGGAATGCATACTGACGAACGATTTTGAGCCCACAGCTTCCAGATTTTATTGCAGCAAAGGGCCATATTACTATCATCCCTTGTAGCTCTAAAGATGGCTGGTGAATTAAATTTTCATTGATCTAACATTGGTGACACCTCTTCATAAATCTCTATGGTTAAACAATAAAAGCCTTGCCTTATTGTTTTCTTTGCAAGTATTAGCCCATTCATGTGTAGCCCATATACACCACTATGGATTTCTTCCATAAGCCTTCTTGCTTCTTTCTCATCGACGTACTCAATTGCATCCCTTCCGACATTCTCTTGTACATCACTACTTGGTAACAAGTAAATTTTTTAGTTAACCTTCATAACACAGCCCCATCTATCTTGTTGCCCACATCAAGCAGAATCCTCACTTCTAGGTATCTCTTCAAGTCATAGAGCCATGGCCTCTCATCTACTTCAACCTCTATTACACAAGGTCCCATATAACAAGGACCCCATGCTTGTGATATCACTATTGGCCTTACCAACAATTCTTACATGCTTACCCAAACTGATGCCAAAGAAGCCAATGCATCAGCCATCTGATTCTCACTCCTAGGAAGATGGGTAAAGGCGTTCTGCTTGAACCTCCCAATAAACCTTCTGATATGTTCAAGGTATGGTTTCAGCCTTCCTTCCCATAAATCCCAATCTTCATTGGCTTAAGTGATGACCAATTTTGAATCCCCCAACACTTTATTTCATCTATGCCTGTAGCAATCACAACTTCTAAACCAACGGCATAGGCTTCATATTCAACCATGTTGTTAGTCACTTTAAACTCCAACTTCTTAGTGAATGGAATGACCTCTTCAATGAATGATACAAGAATAACTCCTATTCTAACACCATTACAACACCGAGATTATCCTCAAATGTTCATTTGGGAATTCCAACTCCTATAATTCATCATCATCGATCGAATTCATGGCCAAAAACTCTATTGCTACTCCTCCTTTCACCACCTTCTTGGTGACATATTCGATGTCAAATTCTAACAACTGTACCAACCATCTTGCTAGCTTCCCACCAATACTGGTGGCTCACAAAGATATTTTATCGAATCCTCCTTCAAGATAGCCTAAATCTTATAAGACTGAAAATAATGCTTCAAATTCTTTAAGAGCCAAACCATGGCCAAGCGTGTTTTCTCTACATAGCTATACTTCATCTCATACAGTAGCAACTTCTTGCAAAGTAACAAAATGGCATGCTCTACACCATTCTCATCTTCTTGTGCTAGCATAGCACTAATTGCCTCCTCCTCGAGAGCCAAGTAGAGAATTAAATTCTTACCAGGTTTTGGTGGTCTCAAAACAGGTGGATTCTGCAAGTACTTCTTAATCTTTTCAAATGCCTCTTGGCACTGATCATTTATTCCACCGGTCGATCTTTCTTTAAAAGCCTGAAGATTGGTACACGAATGATCGTCAGTTTAACAATAAACTGACTACTATATTAGATCTTCCCTAGAAACCCTCAATCTTCTTTTTCGATCTTGGGTGATGGCATCTCCATAATCATTTTGACCTCTTCTGGATCTACTTCATCCCCTTCTTGACAACTACAAACCCCAAGAACTTCCTTGAGGTGACTCCAAAGACACACTTCTTAGGATTTAGTTGTAGCTTCTATTTTTTCACCCTTTCTAGAAATCTGTCTAAAACCTCAATGTGACCTTCTTGAGTGTCAAATTTCACCATCATGTCATCCATATAGACTTCTATCTCTTTATGCATCATGTCATGAAATAGTATCATCACCTTTCTTTGGTAAGTCACCCTTGCATTCTTCAATTTGAAGGGCATCACATTGCAACAGTTGGTCCCCCATTCTGTAATGAAGGTTATTTTCATCTTATCTTTATTAGCCATCATCATCTAGTTATATTTAGAAAACCCATCTACAAAGAACATCTCACACTTGTAGCAGCTCTATTTACCAACACATCGATGTGAGGCAAAGGAAAATCATCCTTTAGTTATGCCTTATTGAAGTCTCGGTAATCCACATACATTCAGACCTCTATCCTTCTTCAGCACTGGCATGGTATTGCTAACCATCCTAGATATTTCACTACTTCTAAAAACTTGGCTTCAATTTGCTTGGAGACTTTCTTTTTTATTTCATGAGCCCGTTCTGCTCTTATCCTCCTTGCTTTCTACTTGACTGGCTTCATATGCAGATAGGTTGAAATTGTATGCTCCGTAATGCTTCTATCGATTCTAGGCATGTTTTCATAGGACCAGGCCAAGACTTCCTCGTGTTTCTTTAGTAGTTTTTCAAATCTCTCTCTCTCTCTCTCTCTCTTTGGGAGTTGTATCAAGTGCAATGCATATGTTATTGGGCTTGTCGAATGTACCAAGATCAATGTCATGAATTTGAATGGTATGGATGTCAAATATGCTAGTGAAATGCAAATTATGATGCCTAATGCCATTATGAAAGACATCACACAAGCAAGCAAACTAATTTTTTATTGTATCAAATTTAGAAATGTAAATAATGTTCTTCTTCTTCAAAGAGGTTGGGTTCAAATACATCCTCATGAAATACATCTCTATCCCTTCTTCAATAAAGGCAGCAAGGTCGGTGGGTGGATCCATTGGCAGTGCTTGATCTTGAGGATTTTCCTCCTTGATGGTCATCTTATCCATTGCCTTAATCAAATCATCCTCCTTCGAAATTTCTGCTTGAAGGATGTCTTTAAAAATCTCGAATCTGGGCTTTAATATTCCTTTGAAAACCTATGATTCAACACCTCCCACATACTTTATATCTTGGGCCTTGACGAATTTGATGAATCTCCCTTTTTTGTGCTTAAAGTCTCCTTCTTCCCCTTCAGACTCATAATCTGGACCTCTTTTAGAAGTTTAGCCTTTGAAATTTGTGATGGATAATAAACCAAGTCCATTCCTCCCAAGCCCAGTTCCTGACAAGTATCCTTGCTTCTTCATTATCCCAGCAACAATCGGGTTGACTTCGTCAATCATGGCTACATCAAAGTCGAGCTCCCATGTAAGGTATCTCTTCAACCTTTACCCTTAAAGCAACTGGTGCAATTATTGAGGCTACATGAATGGCCACAATCTGCCCATCATCATGTTCAATTGGATCTTTTGATATAAGGTGGAAGGAACTTCACCACCAAGTGGATGGAACCATGCTTGTCCCAATAAGGTAGCAAATGTGACTAGAATGTCGAGGATTGTGAATTCTATCATAACTTCAATTGGCTTAGTCTTTACTAACGCCTTAAAGATCCCAATGACTCTTCTCTTCAAGTCATTATAAGCTTTGATCACCATCTCATGAGGCTCAAGTTCATTTTCAATAACCCTGTACTTGTGCAATATCTTCATAGGCACAATATCAATGACAAAGCCATCATCCATCATGATGCAGGGAGATGGCTTTCCACCAATTTTTGCAATGATAAACAATGAGTTGTTATGATTCCTTCCTCCAGAATGTAGATCTTCATCAGTGAAGGTGATCACACCCTTCTCTTTTACCCCCTTAGGTTCTCTTCCAATCAAGGCGGTCAACATTTCACTTGTGGTAGCAGCCTTTGATATTTCCACCTCTGCCAAAGCCTTTGCCATGGCTTCTCTATGCTTTTAGGATGATATCGACAAATCCCAAACACTAGCATTCTCTTGGGTCTTCTTTAACTGCTTGATTAGTTGGTCTTCTTCTTCTTTGGTAGGTTTTATCATGAGAACGAAAAGGGCAGCTCAAGCAAAAGTTAGGATAAGCTCACTAAGTCAAAAACCTAAAGAGGGCGACTTAGGCCAAAATTAGAGCAGAAGAGATGAAAAATGAAAAATGATGACAAAACTTGTTAAATCAAAAACCCAAAAGGGCGATTTAGGCAAAAGAAGAACCTGAAGAAGTAGAAGACGGCCACCGAACCTCTAACTCAAATCAATCTTGGCTCGATCCCTAATCAATGTCTCTACTAGAATTAGGGGAATCATTATGAAACCAAGCCCTATCTGAGGAATGATGGTCATAAGATGTGATTCTCTGAGAGTATCTAGTGAGACCAATAGAAACTCTACAAGAAGGCAGAACTGAAGAAGGCGAAGCCAACCGAATGAGGTCTTGTGCATCACTCCAAGCAAAGGCATAACGAAAGATAATGTTACTCTACCGCCTCTGGTCTAAATACCCATGGAAAAAATTAGAAAGTTAAAGAAATGGGCAAGATCTGATATTGATGGTGTTTGGATAGTAGGCAGGATGATTTTCTCAAAACTATACAAATGACAAACAAGTACGGTAGAGAATTCTTCGTACAAAGGGCAAAGCTCTTGCCTATTGAAGCAAAAGACTTAATCATGAGAATCCCAAAAGGTTGTTCAACCCTTAAGAAAAAGAGACGTCAGGCTTTACATTCGAAAAAACTTCAGATGACAGAGACTTATAGACTTGAGTCACTTCCAATCATCATCCTTTAGAGGCATTAAAAGAGGCTAGAGGATCTTGAGAGACGCCTTCAACATATTGAATGGCACGAATAGGCATTGAGAAGAGCAAAAGAAGTCTCGAAAAATGAGAGAAAAGGTGTGGAGAAACACTGAAGAGGATGAGCACTTAAATAGTGCACAAAACCAGGCAAAAATGAAAAGAATGAGGGAAAATCATCGGTAAAGCTATTAGCAGACTATCTGACGGTCAATTGGCCATTCTTTGATAGCCACTCAACTGTTTGATAGCTGCCCGAGTCACTTCACCCTCAAAAAATAAAATGTGTGGGTCGTGTCCATCCACCTCTCTAAACACTAGATTTTTTAGGCTCGTGAATCAAGTGAAGATGAATGTCAAGCAAAGAAAGTGATCAAAATGCCCTTGAGAATCAAGAAGAGAAGGGTGAAGAGAAGTTGATGAAGAGTTTGAAAAATTGAAATATGACTTTGTAAAATCGTAGAAATTAATCCAGATGTCTAGTTTTTATAGGAATTTATGGATCATGAATCAGAGTTGAAATGAAAAAGTTATACAAGATTGAAGGCACGAAGGCCTGAAGGGGTTGCATCAAAGGATGATAAAAAAAGAAGTTCATCGGTTGGCCACCAAATAGTCACCCAGCTGCCCAAGATGGCCGTTTAGCCATCTGACAGTCGCCCGACTATTGGCCAATGGCCAAGTGTCCATCAAATGGTCGCCCGGCTGTCTGAAGATGGCATCTCAACCCTTGTTGGTTTATTTCCAAAAATTTGCTTAGAAAATTTCCTCTTTTGTTTACACCCCTCTCCTATATAAACTCTACTCCCTCTATTTTGCAATACACACCGATTGTCAAACACAATTATCTCTTTCTCCCTTTTGAAGACACGCTTAAGAATTTGAAAAGTCTTTTCTAATATAATTTTTTAGGTGCTCTATCGCTCTGAACCTGAAAAGGGTACGTCTTGAGAGAAGAATTATCTCCTCCCTCCTATTCTCTTTTCCTTTTCTTGCTTAGAAAATAATGTTTAGGACTTTATTTTTATGCTTAATAGCTTGAATAAAGTTATTATAAATTGTTCTAACGCAATTTGTTTTGCAGGATTGATAAACGTGTCCAGGTAAGTCTGCAAACTTTCCTTTTTTTTTTTGTAGAATCATGTTTACGGGTTTAAGTTCTTTGCGAATGCTTAGAAACATGCTTAGAAAAACATGATTAGAATCATGCTAGGAAAAACTTATATTTGCTTTGATGTATGCTAGGAAATAGCATATAATAGGTAGAATTATCATTTTGTCCTTGAATGTCTTGTTTGAGCAAGAATAGCTATGTTGATTTCAATTGTTTGAATTAGGCTAGAAATGTCATGATAACCATGATTAGGCAAGAAATGTCATGATTCTCTATAAATTGATATGAATTATGCTAGAATAGTAATAGGTAGAATGCCATGATAGAATTATCAAATCTAGATAGAAGTGCCATAACACTATGTTATGGCTTTGTTTGATTTATAATTTATGAATGTATGAATGTTTGTATATTATGAAGTGTAATTGTATGATGCTATGAAGTGACAGTAGACTCACATTGATGGTAAGGGACCATCATTAAGAATGTATGCTTTAGCTATTGACATGTAAGAAGCTTGGATAGACGTTAAATAGACTCACATATAGCGGTAACGAATTCATCATTTATTGAATTTTGAATGTATGTGAATGTATGGAATATTATATTATTGTTGAATAGCAATGTTGTAATCATCTTCCCTTCTCCCATGTATGACGAAAATGTAATATATTCTCCTCCCTTTTTATTTGTATGAATATACAATAGTTTTGATTAAACAATCACTCTAAATGTTTAATAAAGATAAAAAATGAGAATGTGTGCATAAAATAAACCATTTAGTAGACTAAGTAACAACACGAGATACTCTTGTTTCATATTTCCTAAATAGAGGCTGGCTTTATGCTCAGACGGATCGAAAGACTCGTGCCTAACTTTTCAAACCTATCTTTGAAGGGACAAGGATAGTTTAGGTCCCGAAACGAGGGATCGAATTGCCCCTATTCATTCCCAATTGAATAATTGGGTGGTGACTCCTTTCTCCAGACGTGCCTATGGCTCGTTTGTGTTCCTTTAAGTCTCAAAAGAGGCTTTGACATAGTGTCATGATTGCAAACGCTCTAGCGGCATGAAAGCCCCGTTCATAATAGCGACTCAACTGGGGATAAGAGATATTGATTCTGATGGGAATACCAAATCCTAATACCTCATGTTGATATAATGAGTCCTTGCATCACTACACTTTTTCACATAATGTGCACGAATTGCCTAAAACTAGCCGCGTGGCATTAGCATGAGAAGTCTTTGGCTCCATTCGACCCCTAGACGACTAATGTTGGTGTTACCATCTTTGAGCACGTATCATCGAATTGGTATAAAAAGAGACCAACCCAAGAGGGCATCTCTCGCTCGAATGAGCCCAGACCATTGGACCCTTGAGACTCAAGCCCATTAAGATAACTTTCGAAATTTCTAATAGGATAAATATCCAAAACCTATGTTAAAATGCATGTCTATGGATGCCAAATTCCCCATGATTAGAATAACATTAACTCAAACCTCATGAAACCATAAACAAATGCCACATGTCAAGTCACCCATAAGAACAAAAATGGGAACACATGCCATGAGGGTTATCATGATGTTTTGAAAACCATGTTACAATAATCATGAAGAATCCAACATGTTAGAATTAGGAGAGAGAATCTCACATTCCCACGTCCCATGTTGATGTCTTGGGAATGAACCCTAAAATCCTAGGAAAAGAGACTCGACCTCAAATGTATGGGAGGAATAAGGTTGGAATGCTGAAAGCGTGTCTATACCCTTGTATGACCATGCATCATAATCATGCATACACGCATGCATGCATGGCATTAACACCTTTCTTTTGCAGCCATCATATCTTGGGTTAGACGAGGTCGTCATTAGACAAGGCAAGAAGAATCAATTGACGAGATGGCTGCACCAAATAACAACAATGTTGAAATGGCTCAAGTGAGGGCTGACATCATCGCAGTCCAAAAACAACTGGCCCAACTTATTGAAGCTTTATGAAATGAGCCCAATCGCATGAATCAATCTCCACCTGAGGGTAATGGTGATAGTGATGGTAAAACTAGCCAAGGCAGAAAAATGAGGAAGAGCCCAATCAACCATGAAGAACCTGAATCGGTCAAGCAATTGGCCAAGAATATGGAAAAGGTCTAATCCCTTTTGAAGAACAAGGGGCTGAAAGGGGTCGAAGACCTGGACAACATCTTCCTTATAGGGGACCAAGAGTTGCCTCCAAAGTTTTGTCTACCAGACTCGCTTAAGTTCAATGGAGAGGGGAATCCCAAAACACACTTAAGGCAATATGCAACCATCATGGTTACTACTCCTTTGACGAATAAGCACATTTTGAAATACTTTATGCTGTCTTTAGAATATGATGCAGTAGCATAGTATCATTATCTCCCAAAGAGAGTTTGAGAAGATTGGGAGAAACTTTCTCAACAATTTATGGAACAATACCGCCACAATACCCAATTGGGGGTAACGTTGAGGGATTTGGAGACAACGAGACAAAAGCCCAGCGAGACTTTTTTGGAGTACTTAGTTCGTTGGAGGGTCAAAGCTGCCAAGATGACCACAAGGCCCACTGAGAAGGAGCAGGCCTGAATGGTGATCAATGGAGCCCATGCTTTCATTAGTGATAGATTGGCGGGTTTCTCTATCAAAATATTTGAAGATTTGTATGACTCAGACATCTAAGCAGAAGAATTAGAGTTTAGACAGAAGAGAAGCATACATAGCTACCCTCGAAGAAGTCAAGGGCAATACCACCAACCTAGTAGGCCTAACACGAAGCACATAGAGATAAAAGCAATTGCTTCACAAAGAAGATTCAATCATTTGGGAAGACCACTTTCCAAAATCTTTGCAAGTTGAAAGTCGAAGGGCTCTTACAACCATTACTACCAAGAGAGCTTCCAAACCCACTACCAAGGAATTAGAGGCACCATGAGAAATACGAATTTCATCAAGTAACTGGTCACAAGATTGATTATTGCACTCAGAGACATATGAGCCCAATACAAAGAGTAACCCATTGCCTAACTAAAATACGGTGCCTCCCCTATCAGCCAACATGATTGGATCAGGCTTGACTTATGAGCAAGTCATAAATTCCTTTAAGGAGTGTAGATCAAGTAGGGCCAGTTTCCCAACCTAGACATATATGAGCCTAATACAAAGAGTAACCCATTGCCTAACTAAAATAGGGTGCCTCCCCATCAACCAACATGATTGGATCAGGCTTGACTGAAGAGGAAGTCATAAATTCCTTTAAGGAGTGTAAATCAAGTAGGGTTGAGAAAGCCTAGAGAAGAGAGAAGTCCAAGCTAGAACAAACCGCTAGAAAGGCGGCCTCGACAAAGAAGCTCGAGGCTGGAAAGCCTGAAGAAGAAGAGCCCAATGAGCCCATTCCTTTGGCAGCCAAAACTCATACGAAGAAAGGTGCATGGGTTAACATTCCAGTAAGAAATGTCAAGCAAAGCTTAGAACCTGAACTTGTGAATCTTAGTAACTAAGAAGAGGAAAAGGCCCAAGGAGAAGAGGAAGAAGAAGTTAAAATGATGCCTACCAAGGAAAAGCCTATGCCATCAAACTCATTTGCCAAGAAATAGATGGCTAGAAAAGGCCTAGCACCTAAGAGACTCAAGGTGAAGAAGGGTAGTGAAGTTAAGAAAGAGAAGCGAGTTGAGAGTCTTGTGAGGAGAGAGAGCTTGCCTAAAAGATGTAAGGAAGTGAGAATCATGGGAATTTGGGACGACGTCCCTCAAGTCAAGACCCTTCCAAACTTTTGGACTGACTTTAGTAATGCTGATGAAGAAGAAATGAGTATTGAGGAAGAAACACATGAGGGAGAAACACGCAGGGGTGAGAGAGATAAGGTTCAGGGAGAAACAAGGAGTGGTAGATTTTATCATGAGAAGAAAAAGGAGAAACCAATTGAGAAGACAATTGAGAAGGGCAAGGAAGTTGCTACAGAAGAAGAAATGAAGGGAGAAGAAGATCAAGTGATCAAACAATTGAAGAAAACTTAAGCGAATGCTAGCATTTGGATCTATTATATCATCCTAAATGCTTAGAGAAGCTATGGTGAAGGCTTTGGCAGAGGTAGAGATATCGATGGCTACCACTACTAATGAAATGTTGGCCGCGTTGACTGGAGGAACACCCAAGGGGTAAGGAAAAGAGAGGAAATCACCTTCACAAATGAAGATCTACCATTAGAAGGAAGAAACAATAATAAGCCATTATTCATCATCGTAGAGATTTGTAGGAAGACGTCTCCTTGCATCATGGTGGATGATGGGTCTGCCATCAATATTATGTCTATGAAGATATTGTACAAATACGAGGTTAGTGAAAATGAGCTTAATCCTTGTGAGATGATGATCAGGGCTTATGATGACTCAAAGAAAACTTCTATTGGGATCTTCAAAGCTTTAGTGAAGACTAGGCTGATTAAAATGATAATAGAATTTATAGTCCTTGACATTCCAATCATGTTTGCTGCTTTGTTGGAATGAGCATGGTTCCATCCACTTGGTGAAGTTCCTTCCACCTTGCATTAGAAAATTTGATTCAACATGGATGGAGAGATTGTAACCATTCATACAACCTCAACAATTACACCAGCTGCTTTGAGTGCGAAGGTTGGAGAAATACCTTACATGGGTGGCTTTCAAGTAGCCATGATTGACAAAGTTAACCCAATCATTACTGGAATAATGAAGAAATAGGGGTACATGCCAGGAGTTGGACTTGGGAAAGATGGACGTGGCCTACCATCTTTTCCAAAGTTCAAAGGTCAGACATCAAGAAGAGGCTTGGGCTATGAATCTAAAAGGGAAGAAGAAGATGATAAGCCTAAGGAAGGAAAATTCATCAAATTTGTTAAAGCCTAAGATACAAAGTATGTAGAAGCTACTGAACCATGGGTTTTCAAGGGAATGTTGAAGCCTGAATTTAAGATCTTCAAAGATATCCTTCAAGCAGGATTTTCTAGAGGGAATGACTTGATGATAGAGATAGAGAAGATGACCATCAAAGAGAAGAAGCCTCAAGAACCAACACCAACCATTGACCCATCCATCGACCTAGCTATTTTTCTCGAGGAAGGCTTTAAAAGTGTATCTTATGAAGATATATTTGTACCCAACTTCTTTGAAAAAGAGGACATTGTTTATGTTTCAAAGTTTAATGCAATGAAGAATAAATTTGCTTACTTGCTTGATGTCTTTCCCAATAGTGTTGTGCATCAAAATTTGCATTTCACTAGCATATTTGGAATACATACCATTCAAACTCATGACATTAATCTTGGCACAATCGAAAAACCTACGAACATATGCATTGCACTTGATACAACTCCTGAAGAGAGAGAGAAATTTCAAAAATTATTAAAGAAACATGAAAAAGTCTGCGTCTGATCCTATGATGACATGCCCGGAATCGACAGAAGCATCGCTAAGCATACGATTCTGACTTATCTGCATGTGAAGCCTATTAAGTGGAAGTTAAGAAGAATGAGGCCAGAGTGGGCTCAGAAGATAAAAGAGGAAGTCTCTAAACAAACTGAAGCCAAGTTTCTAGAAGTGGTAAAGTATCCGGAATGGTTAACCAATATTGTGCACGTACCAGAGAAGGATGGAAGGGTATGAATGTGTGTAGATTATCGAGACTTGAACAAGGCCTTACCAAAGCATGATTTTCCTTTGCCTCATATCGATGTGTTGGTAGATAGCACTGTTGCCAGTGTGATGTTCCCTTTTGTGGATGGGTTTTCTGGATATAACCAGAAAAAGATAGCCAATGACGATAAGATGAAGACAGCCTTCATTACATAGTAGGGAACTTATTGCTCCAAGGTGATGCCTTTAAGTTTAAAGAATGCAAGGGCTACTTTACCAATGAATGACAATAACGCTATTCCACGATATGATGCATAAGGAGATATCAATTTATGTGGATAACATGATGGTTAAGTCCAGGACTCGAGAGGGTCACCTGGAAGTCTTAGACAGATTCCTAAAAAGGGTGAAGAAATACAAGCTCCAACTACATCTGAAAAAGTTTATCTACGGAGATACTTCGGGGAAGTTGTTGGGGTTTGTAGTTGGTAAGAAATGGATAGAAGTAGATCCAGACAAGGCGAAGGCCATTACAAAGATGTCGTCATCTAAGACCAAAAAAGAAGTTCGAGGGTTTCTCAGGAAGATCCAGTATATCAGTCAATTTATCACTAAATTAACAACCGATTGTGTACCAATCTTAGGGCTTTTGAAGAAAAATCAGCCAGTAGAATGGAATGATCAGTGCCAAGATGCATTCGAAAGAATTAAGAAGTACATGCAAAACCCAACGGTTTTGAGACTGCCAAAACCTAGGAAGAATTTAATTCTTTATTTAGCTCATGAGGAGGAGGTTATCGATGCCATGTTCGCAAAAAAAGATGAGAAAGGTCTAGAGCACGTCATCTATTATCTTAGAAAGAAGCTGCTACCATATGAGATGAAGTATAGCTACGTGAAGAAAACCTGTTTAACCATAGTCTGGCTCTCAAAGAAACTGAGGCACTATTTTCAGTCTTAAAGAATTAAGGCTATCTTGGAGGAGAATCCGATGAAGTATCTTTATGAGGCACTAGCATTAGTGGGGAAGCTAGCAAGATGGTTGGTATAGTTATCAAAATTTGACATTAAATATGTTACCAAGAAGGTGGTGAAAGAAAGAATAGTAGTAGAATTCTTGGCCATAAACCCGATTGACGACAATGAACCATGGGAGTTGGAATTCCCAGATGAACATTTGGGGGTAATCTAGATAGTGGGATGGAGAATGTTCTTTGATGGAACTGTTAATCATAACAGTGCTGGAATAGGAGTTATTCTAGTGTCACTAACTGAAGAACTCATCCCATTCGCCAAAAAGTTGGAGTTCAGAGTCACCAACAATATGGCCGAGTATGAAGCCTGCACCTTTGGTTTAGAAATTGTGATTACCATGGGTATTGGTGAAGTAGAGGTGTTGGGAGATTCCAAGCTAGTCATCTTTCAAGCCAATAAAGATTGGGATTTACAAGAAGGGAAGCTAAAGCCTTACCTTAAACATATCAAAATGTTGATTGGGAGGTTCAAGTAGTGCACCTTCACCTATCTTTGTAGAAGTGAGAATCAGATGGCTGACGCATTAGCTTCGTTGACATCAGTATGAGTAAGTACGCAAGAATTATTGATGAGACCAATAGTCATATCACCAGCATAGGGTCCTTGTTACATGGAGCCTTATGTAACAGAGATCGAAGTGGATGAGAAGCCATGGTTTTACGACTTAAAGAAATATCTAGAAGAGAGGAGTTTGCCTGAGGAGGCCAACAAGAAGGATAGGTTGTGTTATATAAGCTAGCCCAATGATTTACTTGTCATCAGGGGTTCATGTACAAGAGAATGTCAGAAGGGATGCAACTAAGATGTGTGGATGAGAAAGAAGTAAGAGACTTATGGAAGAAGTCCATAGTGGTGTATATGGGCCACACATGAATGGACTGGTTCTTGCAAAGAAGATCATGAGACAAGGATTCTACTGGCTAACTATGAAGACAGACTGTGTCCGATTTGCGAAGAAGTGTCACCAATGCCAGATTAATGAAAACTTGATCCATCAACCACCCTTGGAACTACAAGGGATGACTGCACTATGGCCCTTTACTGCATGGGGCATCGATATTATAGGTGAAATAAGGTCGTTAGCCTCTAATGGACATCGGTATATGGTAGTGCGATCGACTACTTCACCAAATGGATAAAAGCTGAATCCTATACTAAGTTAGGGGCAAAGAAAATGGTGAAGTTCATTGAGAAGAACGTTATATGCAGATTTGAGTTACCACACCATGTCGTGACTGACAATGGATTTCATTTTCAGGCTGAGACTAGGGCTTTGTTTGAGAAGTGTGGAATTGAACACCATAAGTCGTCTTCATACTGACCATAAGCCAATAGGGCAGTAGAAGTAGCTAATAAGAATATCAAGAAGATGTTGGCCAAGGTGGTGCAAACATATAAACATTAGGTAGAGAAGTTGTTGTTGGTGCTCTGGGGTTATAGAACGACACCCAAAAATTTGATTGGTATGATGCTATTCTCGTTGGTATATGGTTCAGAAGCAGTTCTACCAAATGGACAGAAATGATATTAGCGAGAGTTTTGATTGAAGCAGAAGTTCCTGAAAAGGAGTGGATTCGTAGTAGATATGAACACTTGGCCTTGACTGATGAGAAAAGAATGAAGGTCAGGTATCACATACACTGTACCAAAAACAAGTTGCTCGAACTTTTAACAGAAGAATAAAGGCAAGGAAGTTCAAAGAAGGAAAGTTGGTCCTCAAGCAAGCGAGACCAATTGTGTTTGATCCAAGAGGGAGGTTTAAACCCAACTTAGAGGGTCCATTTATTGTGACGAATGTCATGTCCAGCAAAGCCGTCATTTTATCATATATGGAAGGGAACGAGTTCACTGAACCCATCAACATTGATAGGTTGAGGAAATATTATGTATAAAAAAAAAAAGAGAAGAGAAAAAAGAGTGAGAGGAAAAATAATTAATCAGAAAACTAGAAATGGCTGATTAATGACAGGAGTTGTATCATTATGCACGTATTGTTCGAAGAACAAAGATTGTACTTATATTAATGAAATGAAACTGTTTGGAACAAATATGTCTTTTGAAATATCTTATCATTTTGTATAACAATAGAAAGGAAACATCGAACATCTACACCAACCAAGGAACTAACAATGTCATCTCTGCCTCTTCGATTGGCTATGAATAGGCTCACCGTATCAGTCACAGCACTGCCTAGCCCGAAGAATAGGATCAAGAATAAAAGCCTAAAAGGTCACCCGATCTTTGTATCAGTCGTCAGTCTCAAAATCAAGATCATGGATTAGGTTCCTCTTAATGGTGCGATGTGCTCAAGAATCTCTTATATGCTCTACATAACAAGCAAATAGTCTCCCAGGATCGAAAGTAGTCGGTGAATCTGTAATCCTTTGCTTTTGATCATACTATCGGCTATCGGCGTAGCCTGGCAAGATCATAGAATGAATCTATAGGTGAAACCCACTAGAGGCATGCATGCAATATATGCCCCTATAGTCACATGCTCTAGCCTCCACCATGGATAGTGCCAACGAATCTGAGTATCAGGAATGACTCGGAGCTAGTTAATCCAAAAAGAGCGTCTCTCGAGTCTCCTCCTCGTATGAAGCCGAGGGCTATAACGAGAAATGTCTCCTCGAGCAGTGCAAGGATAGATAATCTCTCTTATAACCAAATCTGAGAAAGAAGGAAATAAAATAAGAAAAAGCTTGCTAATTCAAAAGCCTGAAAAGGTAGCTTAGGCAAAAATTAAGGTAAGGCCGCTAAGCTGAAAACCCAAAAAGGGTAGTTTAGGCAAAAATTAGGGCACGAGAAAAAAAAAAGAGCTCGCTGAGTTGAAAACCCGGAAAGGCCGCTCAGGCAAAAGTTAGGCAAGCTTGCTAAGTCGAAAACCCAAAAAAGGGCGGCTTAATGCAAAATTTAAAGCGCAAAAAAAAATAAAAATAAAAATTGGCATAAGAAAAACCTAAAACAGCAAAAGACTGCCACTAAATCTTTGACTCAGATCCGTCTTGGCACGATCCATGAAATCAGGACCCATCTGAGGAATGATGATCATAAGATGTGGATCTCTAAGGCCATTCGATGAGACCAATAGAAACTGTGCAGAAAGACAGAACTAAAAAAGGTGAAGCCAACGAGATGAAACCCTGTCCATCATCCCTGTTGGTTCTAAACGTGGCATGTGCATTGCATGAGTGACTTGTCATCATGTGATAAAAAAATTAAATATGGATATTTTCCTAATCTCATTTATTTTATATAGGTGTTTTGTATTAGGAGAATTTTAGTTAAATAGGAATAAGTTTGGATTTTGTATCTTAGTTGAAATAGGAAGTTTATATTTTCATTAATTATCTCTTTAGATTATGATACAGTATCTTGCATCCTAATTAGAATAGGAGAATATTTAATTGTCTTAATTTCTTTAGGAGTTTAATTATATATCTTCCTATTTTATTTCTCCTAATCCTAATATGATTTTGATTAGAATTTTTACAGGATTTTTAGGAGATTTTGTCCAGGCATATCACTATATATACAAAGTTATTTCTACATAACGGAGCATGCTATATGGTGTGTTGTGTGAGTTGAGATTCAAGACATTCAAGGCATTCAATGCAAATTGAGAGAGAGCAATCAAGAGCAAGTTTGAGTGCATTTTTATTTGTTTTTCATGTCTTGTGTAAAGCTTTAGGCTTTGGTTAATTGTTATAGGTCGTGTGAGCTTAAGAGAGTTTGAGTAATCACATGTGTCTATACCAGTTACAGTTACGGGTGTTATATTATTCTTAACAGCGTGTTGTTAAGATAATCGTGACAGAAAGAGCAACGTCAAAAGAGTGTGTAAAGGACTATGGTTGTGATCGGGGTTGATCAAGTTTACATAGATTAGGTTAGTGAGTGAACGGGTGTCTACCACTGTAAAGAGTCCAAAGTCGAGTGTAAACACATAGAACATAGTGGATTGCAACTCTTGTTGCCCGTGGATGTAGGTTGGTTATAATCGAACCACGTAAAATTCCTGTTCTGTTTTGCATTACAGTTTTCTCTTATATTATTTGTGACTTCCATACGCTGCAAAACCCAATAATTGGTATCAGAGCAGGTACACTGACATACTAGCGTAGATCAGACTTTTTTGGCGGGTATGGAAGGATTTCGGGCAGGAGGATCGGTCACTCAACCACCGTTACTTGAAGAGGCAAACTATGCTTATTGGAAAGTCAAGATGAGGGCTTTCATCAAATCAATTGATGAAAGAGTGTGGACAAGCATTGTTCATGGCTGGACACCCCCAACAAAAGCCAATGACGTTGGGCAGCAAATTGAGAAACCACAAAATGAGTAGAGTGAAGCTGAATATCGATTAGTTGGATGGAATTCTAAACGCATCAATGCAATTTTTAATGCTGTAACCTTCAACAATTCAGGTTAATTTTAAAGTGCACCATCGCAAAAGAAGCTTGGGATATCCTTGAGGTAAAGAATGAAGGTACTCAAAGGGTTAAAGAATCTAGGTTGCTTACTTTGACTTCCAAATTTGAAAACTTAGTTATGCATGAAGAAGAAACCATTAGTAAATTTCATACTAGACTTTGTGAAATTACTAACTCTGCTTATATGCTTGGTGAGGAATATACTGAGGCTAAAATTGTTGGCAAGATACTTAGATCTTTACCAGAAAAATTTCAGCCTAAGGTCACAGCTATCGAAGAAAGCAACAATGTGAAATCATTGCGAGTTGATGAATTGATTGGATCTTCAAGCATATGAGATGGGTTTAAAGTCAAGAAGGAAGAAAAAGAGTATTGCCTTTGTTACTTCTTTAGAAAAAGAAGAAAAATATGACAGCAATCTTGATGATTTTGATGATGAACTTGTTCATTTGACAAAGAATTTTGTTAAATATATGAAGAAAAATCTCAAGAAGAAAAATTCTGAAAACTTTGATGCTAAAAAATTTCGTAAAGAACCGGCAAAGAAAAAACAAGAAAAGCTTGAGAAAAAAGGTATTCAATGTTATGAATGCAAGGGATTTGGGCACATTCAAACTGAGTGTCCTAATTATAAGAAGAAAAAGAGTTTGTGTGCAAAATGTAGTGATGATGACTCAGAAACAGATGAAGACAACTTGACACATCCGAAAAAAGGATTGTCTCCTAAGTATAGGAGTGTCAAAGTAATAAAAGCCGGTGAGACCGGGGTCGATCCACGAGGAAGGGAATTTAAGCCTTACAAATTATAAGCTAAACAAATGTGATATGGATGATTCAAAGAGGTGACATGATAATATCAACAAGTATGTAAGATGGTAGGTGGTATTACCGACCATTCAAATATAAAACAAAAAGCAAGAGGAGGTAAAACCATCCATGGAAATAGGTGGTATAACCAACCATAGTAAATTAAAGAACAATTTCATAAGGTGGTAGAACCTACCATAGTAAATAAAATAAAAAGTTCATAAACAATAGAATAATTAAAATACAAGAGGAATTAACACAATAACAATGAAGGCTAAGGTTAGGGGATCCGCCCTTGATATTTCAAATAAGGATAATTAACCCATTTTAGTTATATGAATTATATTTGTTTCATTACCAATATTTATACCACTTCTTGTAAATGGGTTCAAGCATCCAATGTGCCAATCATCATATGTCTACAACAAATCAAGGTTCCTAACTAGATTCGTGTCGGTAAGGAAGAACCATACATCATCTAGAAAGGATCCAAGCATTTGATGTGCCAAGGATTGTCGACAATGGATCAAGACCTCCACTTTACGAGTGGTGTCAAGATTGATTAAGAAATTAAATATAAATCATATTGAATAAACATTATAAGATTAAGATTATTAAGCACATATTAAGGGTTAGAGAATCCTTATTCTCATATCAAGGGTTTCACCCTTTCACCTTAGCAAAAGAGAAATTAGAAAGACATTATAAGAGAAAGAGAATAAAATGTAAGAAAAAGGAAATTCATTAATAACATAAACACACAAAACACAATACAAGATCCTAGCCAAAGCCAAAATGTTCCAGCCAAGGCCAAGATGCCCTAATGGGTCACAAGGCACCTCTATTTATAGATACATCCAGGGGCAAACTTGTCAAATTACAAGGGCATAATTGTCAAATATTAGTTGTAAATATCTTTGACAATTGGGATCATTAGGCACCGACTTTGACCATCAATTTTGACATCGAAATGTTGTGAATTTTAATCACATGTCTTCATGAAAGTTGTAGATATTTCTCTCAGCTTTCTAGAACATATTGATTTGCACAATTTGGATACGTATTTTGAGAGATACGGTCCAAATACTGAGGCCTGGTCAGACTGGGCCGAGACTGTAGATGGGTTCACTTCAAGCCCAATTTTGGTCCACTAAGAGCCCGAATTTGATGATGCTTGTGAAATGCAATCTTGTAGACAATTGAATCAGCTTTCCAAAACATTAAGATTTGCACCATTCGGATCTATAAATAGAAAGTTATGCCCATTTTACTGAACCTACAACAAAACCAAAATTAAGAGAAATTAATTCCAAAGATGCAAATGCTACAAATATGCTTAAGTTGAGGAATTTAATGACACTATTAATGCAATATGATGAATTAAACTCTTATTAAACATGCATATTTAAGTGTTCATCACACCCCCCAACAATGTTTTATCATTCAATGGGACTATTTTAGATAAACAGCAAACTGTTATGTCTAACGTAACAGAATAGAACAGATCAGACATTGAAGAGTCAGATGTTGAGAAGGATGCTGAATACTATGAAGAACTTTAGGAGGAGTATAATGGACTTTATGAGATGTGGGAGAAGTAGAAAGTACAGATCAAAACTCTTCAGAATGAACAAGAAGTGCTCAAGAGTGAAATAGCATCTGCAGATGAAAAAATCATAAAACTGGAAGCTGTTGTGACAGACAAGACAGTATGTATCCAGAAAATTACTGCAGAATTAGATAAGGCAAACAAGTGCATTAATCAACTCAAGATAGGCTCAGCAAAGCTTGATCAAATTTTGAGTTTAGGCCGTGATAACTCCATTAAATATGGGCTGGGGTATGATGAAACGAATGGCGCTTCAACATGAAAGATAGTGTTTGTTAAAGCTTCAAATTCCGGTAACACTTCTAACTCAAGTTTTAAAGACATGACTGATTTTGCTTGCCCAATGAGTTCTTTCATTTCAAATCCAGAAAAGGTAAGAAAATTTGTTCCTACTTGCTATTTTTGTGGTGTTAAAGGTCAAACTGGACATAGGTGCTATAAATTGCAAAATTTTTTGAAGAAAAAGGCAAGTCAGTTTAGACAATTACATAAGACACGACAGGTTTAGGTTAACAAACATGAAACTCACTGCAAAGTTGTGTTTCTTCAAATAATGATTGTGCTTACTCTAAACATGTGACAAAAATTGAAAAGAGTTTGAAAATTTTCAATCACACAAGCGATGGCAGAACGTGTTGTTTAAAAACTTAGTGAATCAAAGATTATTTGCACTGAGTATGTTTCATCTGAGAATGACCTATTCATATAAAGCACTGAGATTTGAAAAACTGAAAAAGAACATTGGCACTTGGCAGTTACTTGAATTATAACAGTGTTCAGTTATGTTGTTTATATCCGTAGCATCATTAGTCTATTTATAATTAAAGCATGCTTGAGCTGTTTTATTGGTATAATTTTGCTGGTAATTTCATGTCAAATACAGAGAGGGCTACCAGTATATGATGTGTGAAAGCCATCCATTGAGAGTAACTTCAATGTATCTCGGAAATATGTTGAGGTCACCCACTCAAATGGAAAAGGGCTACCTCTATACATGTGTGAAAGCTACTGTATTAATTCAGAAAATTCACATTGAGATTAACTTTTGTGTGTGTAAGAAGCATGTTTAAGTTAATCACTGAATTGGATTAAGTGAAAAAATAATATTTATGCTTGATATTTATCCACAGCTCGGGTACATGCTTGGTTATAAAAGATTATATGATGTCCAGATATTGCTATTAAGTGAATTGTGATTGTTTTCTGTTATGGTTTTTATAACTTATGATCAGTGCTTTATTTCTGACTTGGTTTCATTATCTTAAATGTATTTTAACGTGTCAGAAAGTTCTAGGTTAGCAAGATTGATTTGTGGGGGAGTTTGTTCAGATGCAGGAGTACTTGATTTAATTAGTTTCTTGTTTTTTTCAAATTTTTTTTTCACATTTATGCACAATTTGAAGAGGTGAACATTTAGTTAGGGGGAGTTTTGTTTGTCATTTTGTTTTTCTTTTATACTTTGGCACTTGTTCAGAAAACAAAGGGGAGAGTATGGATGTTTTTCGTGTTATTTGGTTGTTTCTTTGTTTTTTATAAGTTGTCATTATAGTCTTTGTTTAAGTGTTTCATTTTAGTTGCATTGCATGTACTCATGCATTTTTTTTCAACATTTAGATGCTTTCATCACAAGATGCCAAAGGGGGAGATTGTTAGTTCTAGACGTGGCATGTGCATTGCATGAGTGATTTGTCATCATGTGATAAAAACATTGAATATGGATATTTTCCTAATCTTATTTATTTTATATAGATATTTTGTATTAGGAGAATTTTAGTTAAATAGGAATAAGTTTGGACTTGGTGTCTTAGTTGAAATAGGAAGTTTATATTTGCATTAATTATCTCTTTAGATTAGGATGTAGTATCTTGTATCCTAATTAGAATAGGAGAATATTTATTTGTCCTAATTCCATTAGGAGTTTAATTATATATTTTCCTATTTTATTTCTCCTAATCCTAATATGATTTTGATTAGAATTTTTACAGGATTTTTAGGAGATCTTGTCCAGGCATATCACTATATATACAAAGTTATTTCTACATAACGGAGCATGCTATGTGGTGTGTTGTGTGAGTTGAGATTCAAGACATTCAAGGCATTCAACGCAAATTGAGAGAGAGCAATCAAGAGCAAGTTTGAGTGCGTTTTTATTTGTTTTTCATGTCTTGTGTAAAGCTTTAGGCTTTGGTTAATTGTTATAGGTCGTGTGAGCTTAAGGGAGTTTGAGTAATCACATGTGTCTATACCAGTTACAGTTATGGGTGTTATGTTATTCTTAACAACGTGTTGTTGAGATAATCGTGACAGAAAGAGCAATGTCAGACGAGTGTGTGAAGGACTATGGTTGTGATCGAGGTTGATCAAGTTTACATAGATTAGGTTAGTGAGTGAGCGGGTGTCTACCACTGTAAAGAGTCCTAAGTCGAGTGTAAACGCATACAACATAGTGGATTGCAACTCGTGTTGCCCATGGGTGTAGGTTGGTTATAACCCAACCACGTAAAATTCCTGTTCCGTTTTGCATTACAGTTTTCTGTTATATTATTCGTAGCTTCCATACACTGCAAAACCCAACAATCCTGAGCAAAGGCATGATGGAGGATAATGTCACTCTATCACCCCTGGTGTGAATGCCCATGGTGGAAATCGGGAAGTCAAAGAAGTGGGCAAGATCATACGTTGATGGTGTCGGACAGTGGGTAGAATGAGGCTCTCAGAACTGGATGAATGATGACTGAGTATGGCAAAGAATTCCTTATACAGAGGGCAAAGCTCCTGCTCGTTAAAGCGGAAGACATGATCGTGAGAAGCCTAAAAGGTTGTACAGTCCTTCAGAAAAAGGTTGTCGAGCTTAACATGACAAAAGAACTTCAAATGATAGAGACTGACAAGCTCGAGTCCTTTCTAGTCCTTACCCCTCAAAGGCCTTAGAAAAGGCTGAAAAATTTGGAGAGAAGCTTCAGACATGTTGAATGACACGAAGAGGTGTTAATGTGAAGAAAGATATCTCGAGAAATGAGAGAAAAGGTGCACAAAAGTAACCAAAAGGAACAACACTTAAATAGTGCACAAATCGAGACAGCATTACTGGAGAATCATCGACCGACGATTTGATTGCCAGTCGATTATTACAAGATAGCTGCCCAACAGTCTGATGGCTGACCAGCGACTGTTAGGGCGACTCAGCCCATTTATGCGATCCTTCGACTTCTGTGGATCGACCCGTTGTCATCCCACGTGTAAACGGCATTATTAGGGTAAGCACGAAGATCACCGATCACATGGCCGGCTGGAGTAGTCAGGGCAATTAAAGAAGCTTGAGGAGGTGGTTGTTGAGTTGCTATGGAAAAAGAAGTTGTAGTGCCTATACCTGAGGAGGAGGCTCTCAATCTCTTCCCACGACGAATGGAAAAACTACTCGAGAGACTAGACACCATCAGAGGATGAGGAGTGTCGGTAACAAATCAGCCAAGCCTAGTATACAGCAAGGTGGCTCTAGCCCAATCGATGTAAGAAGTCTTCATCAACGAAAACTCGATGGTACTCAAGTGAAACCCGATCATGTAGACTGATACCTCTGACTCTATAGCCAAATCGACTGAATCAATCATTAGAACTGGTGGCAAAGGAGTAACCAAGTGGTTTGTCGGGGTCCTCGAACCAATCCCACACATTTTCACCCAAATACCACATCATGATATTTACACAAGGAAAGAGGATGTAGTATAAGTTGAAAGGGGCAGCAATTCTCATTGCTTTAGATCTGTGCTCCTCAGGAGCCCACCACTCAGAATGAATCTGCGAAAAAATAAAGGCATGGTAAGACTATGGCATAAATGAAAAGTTGACTATAAATTCTTTGTTACCTTGTCCCAGGTGAACATGTGAATGTAATCACGAAAAAAGTCTAGCTCGTTTGATCTCTCGATCTCCGCACGATGTGCAGCCCACCTCTTCATCTGAGGGAAAGAAGAATCCTCACTAGCAGGAAGAGGAGATGGTAGAACTCCCAACTCGTACACCTACATCTATCATGGATGATACAGAATCAGAAATAGAAGTCATGAAGATAAAACACGAATGTGTAAAAAAGAAAGAAGTTACCTCAATAAGTATAGCAATCCAGGAACCTTGACGATGCCTCAACAAGCCTGATCCAAGCCAAAATATAGCTGAATGAGAGCAGTGCGACCCGAGTCAAAATATTTCACTCGATCAAGATCTTAGAGGGCAAGAAGTAGGGTCAAAGTAGTCGTGTTTGACACGTTGGAGAAGAGCGACATACCCAGTAGATAAACTACGAAGCTACGAGCATACTGATCCACCTCAACAGGAGTTAGATTGGACCTTCGTTTCCAATATTGCTGCAAGGGAGCATATCGAATGGAAACATTGTTCTTGACTTTCACCTCACACCTAAGAAGATCTTGGATCAATCTATGCTAATCCGCCTAGTCCGCAATACAGGCATTAATAGGAATTGGATCGCCATCGCATGGAAGACCGATCAATGTGGCAATATCCAAAGGCATGAAAGTCATCTCATCGAGTTGAAGATGGAAGGTGTGGGTCATATCTATCCACCTCTCACACAAAGCAACTAATGCCCAATAATCAGTGTATCGTTGAGCATGCGGAAAACAAGTGATGAACACATAGAAATCGGTATCAATAATCCTTCTCCTCATTACATCATTCTCTATCTCTAAGAACCAACTATAGGCTCCAGAAAATGCCTCACACGTACTGTTCTCATGATAGTCCTAAAGTAAGAAATTGAAGTTTCTACATGAATGCAAGCCTAAATACATTCGAAGAAAACAAAAAAGGCAAGATATGAAGAGATCGAGCTCCAGGTTAATTATATGAGAAGCCACATTGTAGACAGCCGATACCGGCTGATCTTTTGGAAGACCCCTCAATGTCAATTTCTAGACCGAATCGAACTCACCAAGGTGGATTGCATGACCTGCCATTAGAAAGAAGAAGTGGAGACGAACATGTAGAAAAAAAAGGGAAGCGAATCGGATGAAAAACGAAGAAGTTATGCACGAATGAGGATGAAAATGAAAGAAAGGGCTCTATAGAAGCCCCCAACCGCCGGTTGACAGTCAAACAACTGGGCGACATTGACCAATCACCAAGCGACAGTCAAATAGTTGTGCAACTATCAAACAGTTGGACAACCATCCCCCAAATAAGGGGCCAAGCGGGAAAGAGAGAAAAGAAAAAGAAATAAAGAAAGAAAAGAGAAGAGAGAGAAAAAGGAAAAGGAAAAGAGAGAAAAATAGAAAAGAGAAGAGAGAGAAAGAAAGAAAGAAAGAAAAAAGAAGAAAAGAGAGAGAGAGAAGAGAGAGAGGAGAAGAAAAAAGAAAAAAAGGGGAATTTTTCATCAACCTTAAGACACTTTCAACAGAATCAATGACAAGCACTCGACCATGGCAATGATTTGACAACTCATAAGAAAAGAAGAGCAACCTTAGTCAAGAGAATCTTCGACTGGAATAACATGGAATAATTTCCTCAAGTATCATAAAGTAGTTTGTTGAAGAACGCACCAAACAAGGTAAAAATTTGAATTAATTTTTACTAGATTTTTTTTTTTGAATTTTGTAGGAACTTGCAAAAACAAACGGAAGAATCTCCAACAAGTCCAAGAATTTGGAACTCCCCAATGAAGAATGGCGAATGTAAGAGAAGTCAAGGATGAAGAATGTCCGAACATGATCAAGAGATTCTCCCCAGTGGATTGAAAGGGAAAAAGGAATAGAAGCTTAGGCATGAAACCCGTTGAATTCGAAATCTAAAGTAGACTAAGAAGCATGAAGAATAATCAGAAGAGGGGCATGAAGCTCAACGAATGCAAAATTTGAAGAGATCAAATATGAATGAAGAATACTTAGCCCAAGGTTCAAAAATAAGAAGGTCTAAAGACTGCGAAACAATGCATGATAGAAGTTTTTCTAATAGGCATGCATTAGAAGGAAACCATAAGAAGTAGGTGCACTTAAGAGTGTTTTAAGCCCTTAGAATAGGCACAAGTCCTAAGAAGTGGTCCACTAAAGAGTGTTGAAAACCCTAAGCAGTAGGTACACTTAAGAGTATTATATAACCCTAATAAGTAGGTACACTGAAGAGTGTTAGATACCATAAGAATTAGGTGCACTTAGGAGTGTTTGAAGCCCTTAGAATAGGCGCACTGAAGAGTGTTACTAACCCTTAAGAAGTAGGTGCATCAAAGAGTGTCTTACTGTAAGCATCATAAGGATGCTTTCTAGCCCTTGAACGGGCACATCTGCCCTTGAACAAGCACACTTGCCTTAGATAGGGATGTTCGACCTTAGATAGGTAAATTTGCCATTGAATGGGCACACTTGTCTTAGATAGGCACGTTCGCCCTTGGATGGGCACCTTAGCCCTTGAATGGGCACACTTACCTTAGATAGACACGTTCGCCTTTAAGTGGGCACATTAGTCCCTGAATGGACACATACTTTGCACAAATAGAAGGGATTAGTGAGAAAGTTTGAAAGAAGGAGGACGAAGTCGAAGACGATAAGAAGGAAGAAAGAAAGACGAAGTAAGAATACTTTGTCAACTTTTGTGTCTCATGAACCTCTCCAAAGTAGGGGATAAGCTATAAACATTGGATTTTTTAGGCTCGAGAATGAAATGAAGAATTTCGAGCAAAGAAAATGACCAAAATGCCCTTGAGAGTCAAGAAAAGAAGGGTGAAGAGAAGTTGGTGAAGAGTCTAGAAAATTGACATATGATTTTGAAAAATTGTAGAAATTAATCTAGGATGAATTTGATAATGAGTCATATATTGTTGCGAAGCTACAGATGTCTAGCTTTTGTAGGAATTGACGATAAATTGGAGTTGAACTAAAAATGTTATAGTGATTGAGGGGACAAAGGCCTAAAGGAGCTGCATCAAAGGATGATAAAAAAGGAAGAGTGCCAAAAGGAAATTGGTTGGCCAACCATCAAACAGCCGCTCGGCTGTCTGAAGATGGCTGCCTGACCGTTGTTGGTTTATTTTGGAAAATTTGCTTAGAAAATTTCCTTTTTTGTTTGCACCCCTCTATTATAAAAACCCTACTCCCTCCACTTTGCAATACACACCGATTGTCGAATACAATCATCTCTTTCTCCCTCTTAAAGACACGCTCAAGAATTTGAGAAGTCTTTTCCAGTATAACTTTTTGGACATTTTATTGCTCTAAACCTAGAAAGGGTACATCTTGATAGCAGAATTCTCTCCTCCCTCCGATGCTCTTTTATTTTTCTTGCTTAGAAAAGCAAGTTTAGGAATTTATTTTTATGCTTAGAAGCATAATTAGGGTTATTAAGATTGTTCTAACCCAATTTGCTTTACAAGATAAGTGTGAGGTAAGTCCACAAACTTTCCCTTTTTTAGAATCATGTTTAGGGGTTTAAGTTCTTTACGAATGCTTAGAAACGTGCTTATAGAATATGATTAGAATCATGCTAGGGAAAACTTATATTTGCTTTGATGTATGCTAGTAAATAGCATAGAATAGATAGAATTACCATTTTACGCTTGAATGTCTTGTTTGAGCTAAAATAGCTATGATTGATTTCAATTGTTTGAATTAGGCTAGAAATGCCATGTTTAGGCTCGAATATGCCATTATAACCATGATTAGGCTAGAAATGTCATATTTAGGCTAGAAATGCCATGATTCTTAATAAATTGATATGAATTATGCTAGAATAGAAATAAGTAGAATGTCATGATAGAATTATCAAATCTAGGTAGAAGTGCCATGACACTATGTTATGGCTTTGTTTGGTTTATAATTTATGAATATACGAATGTTTGTTTATTATGAAGGTTAATTGCATGATGCCATGATGTGATCTTGGACTCACATTGATGGTGAGGGCCCATCACTAAGAATGTATGCTTTAGCTATGGACATGTAAGAAGCTTGGATAAACGTTAAATAAACTCATATATGATGGTCAAGAATTCATCATTTATTAAGTTTCGAATGTATGTGAATGCATGGAACATTATACCATTGTTGAATAGCAATATTGTAATCCTCTCCCCTTCCCCCATGTGTGACGAAAATGTAATCTATTCTCCTCCCTCTTTCTTTTTATGAATATACAAGTGTTTTGATTGAATAATCACTCTACATGTTTAATAAAGATAAAAATGAGAATCTATGCATAAAATGAACCATTTAAGTGGACTAAGTAACAACACGACATATTCTTCTTTGGTATTTCCCAAGTGGAGGCAGGATTTACATACAGGCGGGTCGAAAGACTCGTACTTAACTTCTCGAACCCATCTCTGAAGGGATAAGGGTAGTTTATGTCCTGAAGTGAGGGATCGGATTGCCCCCATTCATTCCCAATTGAATAATTGGGTAGTGACTCCTTTCTCTAGACATGCCCATGGCTCATTTGTGTTCCCTTAAGTCTCAAAAGAGACTTTGACATAGTGTCATGGTCGCAAATGCTCTAGTCGGATGAAAGCCTCATTCACAACCTCTCGCACAAGGCAGCTAATGCTTGATGATCAGTGTATCTAGGAGTGTGTGGAAGACAAGTGATAAACTCATGGAAACTGGTAGCAACAATCCTAATCCTAACGGCTTCATTGTCTATCTCTAAAAACCAACTATAGGCTACGAAAAACGACCCACACATCTTGGTCTCATGATAATCCTAAGGCAAGAAATCGAAGTCTCTACATGAATACATGCCTAGAAAATCTTGAGAAAATGAAAAAGAAATGAGGAATGAAGAAAAATACATTCCAAGTTGATTATCTGAGAAGCCATATCGTGGACAACAGGCACCTCATGATCCTTCGAAAGACCCTTCAATGTTGATTTCCAAGCCAGATCGCTCTCATTCAAGTTAAGATGGACTGGATAACCTGCCATTAGAGAGAGGAAGTTAAGATGAAGATGTAGGAGAAAATTGAAAGTAATCGGACAAAAAATGGAGAATCTACGTGCGAATGAAGCGATGGGTAGACGAAAGGACTTTACATAAGTCTTAGACAGCGAAACAGCAATCAGAATTTCAAACAGCTATCCCTTGGATGAAGGGCAAAAGGAAAAGAAGCAAAAAAGAAGAAAAGAAGAAAAAAAAAAGAAAAGAAAAAGAAAAGGAAAGGAAAGGAAAAAAAAGAAAAGAAGAAAAAAGAAAGAGGAAAGAGAGAGAAGAGAGAATAAAGAGAAAGAGAAGCATGATTAGAAGAAAAGAGAGGAGAAAGAAAAATGGAAGAAAAACTTTTACGCCAGCCCTAAAACTTCGATAGAATCTTTGAAGCATTTTGGTGGAAAGCACCCGGCTATGTCAATACTTTAGCAACTCACAAAGAAAGGATAGCATTGGTCGAATGAAATCCTTGAATGGTCCACACAAGGACAGGATTCCTTGAGAGACTAGAAAGCAAAGTTATTAAAAACACACTATTTGAGGTGAAAATTTGAATTAATTTGAAATCGTTAAAATGTTTAACTTCTTGTAGGAGCTTACGAGGACAATGGAGAAATCACCAGTGAATCAGAAAATCAATAGCATTTTCCTCAGAGGATTGGAAGGGATCGAGAATAGAAGCAAGAATACTTGGGCATGAAACCTGTTGAATTCGAAATCTAGAGCAAATTAAAGAAGCCTGAAGAATACTAAGAATATGGGCATGAAACCCAATGAATGCAAAATATGAAGAAATCATAGAAAGTATGAGGGATACTTAGCCAAAGGCATGAATAATGAGAAGGTCTAAAGATCGTGAAGTATTGCATGAGAGAATGTTTTCCTAGTGGGCATACATTAGAAGGAAACTCCAAGAAATAAGTCCATTTAAGAGTGTTTTAAGCCCTTAGAACAGGCACAAGCCCTAAGAAGATGCATACTGAAGAGTGTTGAAAATTCTAAGAAGTAGGTGCACTTAAGAGTGTTTTAAGCACTTAGAATAGTTACAAGCCCTAAGAAGAGGCACACTAAAGAGTGCTAAAAACCCTAAGAAGTAGGTGTACTGAAGAGTGTTAGAAACTTTAAGAAGTAGGTGCATTGAATAGTGTTAAAAACCCTAAAAAGTAGGTGCATTGAGAAATGTTTTATCATAGCATCATAATGATGCTTTCTAGCCCTTGAGAGGGTACATCCAACCTTAAATAGGCACATTAGCCCTTGAATAGGCATATTCGTCGTTAGATGGGCATATTAGCCCTTGATTGAGTACATTCACCCTTAAATTGACACATTAGCTCTTGAATAGGCATATCTACCCTCAAAATGGGCACCTCAGCACTTAACTGGGCACACCTTTTTGCAAGAATAGAAGAGGAGAGAGAAATAATGGGAAGATTAATGGAATGAGATTATGACAAAGATGTCAAGATGGAAAAAGGAATAATGAAGCGAGAGTACTTTGTCAAACTTTCAATCTCACAAACCTCTTCAAAGTAGGGGGTAAGCTGTAGTGAAGATGGATGTTGAGCAAAAAAATGATCGAAATGCCCTTAGAAGCTGAAAAGGAAAGAGGTGAGAAGGAATTGAAGAAAGGTTTTGAAAACTAATATGTGATTTCAAAAAATCATAGAAATTAATCCAAAAAGAATTTGACGATATGCAGATGTTAGTTTTCATAGAAATTTGTGGATTGCAAATCGGAGTTGAATTCAAAAAGTTATGTGTGATCGAACAAGATAAGGTCAGAAAGGACTGCACCGCAAAAGAGCAAAATAAGGGGTTTGAGGTAAACAATCGCCCAGCTATCACACAGCCGCCCGACTATCAAACAATAGTCGCTCACTGTTTGATGGCCAATCGACTGTCTACCAATAGCTGCCCAGCCATTGGTGGGGTATTTTTGGAAATATGGATAAAAAAACCTTCCTTTTTGGTTTTTTATTTCCATTTTCAACTTCACCCCTCCTCTATATAAACAGCCCTCTTCTTACTTTGCAAGACACACCGATTATTGAGTATAGTCATCTTTTCTCTCTTGAAGACATACTCGAGAATTCAAGAAGTCTTTTCTAGTCTAAAGTTTTTCAAGTGTTCTATTACTCTAAACCTAGAAAGGGTACGTCTTGAGAGTAGTTCTCTCTCCTCCCTTATTTGTTTTCTTTTTTTTACTTAGAATTAAATTTCTTTATCCGTGTCGAGGTAAGTCTGCTATCCCTTCTTTATTAGAATCATGCTTAGCAATTAAATTTCTTTACGAATGCTTAGAAAGATGCTTAGGAGCTAGGGGTGGCCACTTTTACCCAACCCGATTAGACCCGATCGAGTTTACCAGATCCGAGTCAGGTTTATTCAGGTACTTCAATTAAAAAAAACCCCGATTTTAGGTACTAAAATGTAAACCTGACAAACATTGGGTATTGATCCTTTATTTTGTACAAAACCCGAACCTGACTCGAACCCGATCACTTTTTATTAAAAATATTTAGTTTTCTACATTACATAATTCAATTGGATGTGTCAAAAATGTTATTATATACTTCACCATATCTAATTACCGTATATATATATGTATGTATGTATGTATGTATGTATGTATATATCTTTATAACTTTGCCCTCTTTTTAAACCCTAGCAACTTTATCATTATCACTTTATCACTCATTCAACGTTCTCTCTTCTTGCAGCCTACCATCAAAGCGCCACAATTGCTTTTCAGTCACAACTCTACCTCCTTCGTTTATCTCATTTGTCTCTTTAAGAGACAGGTAAAGTTTCATCTCTTTCCGAAACCAAAATTTTAAATAGGTAGTTAGGCACATTATTTGCATTGAAGAGGGGAAAATGGAAAGTGTTTGTTCAAAGTGCTTTTTCTCTTTGCAGCGGGTATGCTATTTGGTTGCTGATTCTTTTTTCCTTCCGATTTTGACTAATGGTTCAAAGTGCTTTTCTTTACAGTGGGCATGCCGATTGGGCCTCAATTCAGGTGTATAATTTTATTTACTTTTTGTGATTAACTAGTAGATCCTTTTCTTTTGCTCACATGATGGGAAATTGTTTAATAATTTCAAAATAATTTTATACATAAGTATGAGATATGTGTATATATATGTATGTATGTATGTATGTATATTCTAAACGTCATCTAACTTTTATTACACACAAAATTAAATTCCCAAACTTATTTGATATAAGCTTAGTTTTATTTGCTAGCATTTCCATTAATTATTCCAATTAAGTGTAGAAGGAAAAAGTCATATAAGTAAATGCTCTAAAGACTCTAACCATCTTTTTCTTTATGGTGTTAGGTACAACACGAAGTAGTCATTAATTACCTAATTGCTATGTAAGGGCAGACTTTATCCAAAGGAGCCATAGAAAAGACAAAGAGTGTGGCTTACTCAAAGTGGTGTGGGCTGCTTTGTGTTGGCATATGGTGTAATCTATTAAGAAGATTTGTTAATTAAGCATAGGGGTGGGCATTTGTCAGGTCGGGTCAGGTTTAGACCCGATCACACATAGACGGATCGGGTTCAGGTAAAGAAAAATTTGCCCGATATCAGGTAGAAAACATGTTAGACCCAATGCTATCCGAACCTACTCGGGTCGGTCAGGTCTCATCGGGTAAGATCGGATTAGGCTTTAGCCCAATAAGGCAATTTGAACTCAAATTATAATTTTACTTATTTTTATTTTTCTTTTTATAATTAAAAGTTTACAAATATTTAGGTATTATTATATCTCTAAAAGTTTAGAATAAGTTATCTTTGGGAATTTTTTTTATTATTTGTAGTTATATTGCAAATTAAAATGACAAATTGACAACAAAAATGATAAAAATATATTCATATAAATGTTCATAAATTTCTAATCGAAATTTCAAAAACCCAATAATTTATGAAATTAAAAAACCAAGTTAATGAGATAAAGCTAAGAGCATAATCTTATTCTTGTGGTTGAAGAGCAAAAAAAAAAAAAAATCTGTGACATGAAGTAGAGTAGTTAACAAAAGAGAGGGCCAAAAAAAACAGAGAGAAGACATGAGTAAGAGGTAAGAGCTTGTCGTGAGGAAGGTGGTGAGGTGAGAGAGATAATACTTGATGGTGATGAGAAAGAAGACAGATTGGTGAGGAAGGTGGTCCAACCGCCAATTAAGAGAGGGGGGAGAATGAGGATTGAATGAAAATATCAAAGTGGGGCTAGGGTTATGAGGAAAGTTATATTTATACCCTTATTTTTGTGTGCTAAGGTCTACAATATTAGCATATGTATAACAAATGAGGTGATGACACATGTATTTAATGATGTTTTAAAACAAATGATCGGGTTCGCGAGGGTTGGGGTTCCGATTAATACCCAATGTTTGTCAAGTTCACATTTTAATACCTAAAACCAGGTTTTTTTTATTGAAGTACCCAAATAAACCCGAATTTGGGTAAAACCGATCAGGTCGGATAAAAGTGCCCACCCCTAATTAAGCATATGCATCAATAAACTATTAGTAAATTAAGATTACTTGCATGTGAATATTACTATAAAGAATTTATATATATTCTATTAATGCATTTATAAGTAATATATATACTGTTAATGCATGTACAATTAATACATGTTCAGTTAATACATATAGAATTAATATGTATTCTATTAATGCAATAGAATTAATTTAAGTTACGGGTTGGCTTCATGGCTAAACTTTAATTCCAACTAAAATACATATTTTGCAATCTTTTCCATACTTTGTTATTAATTTATACTTATTGACTCTTTAATCATATTTTATCTGAGTTTTGAGGTGGACAAATTAATCTTGTTGCCTTTCATTTCTCTATTTTGGAGACTTTTACTTCTTTATTTACTATAAATTTAGATTTTCTCTAAATAGCCTTTGCGTTCATGAGTTCAACTTTATCGTAAAGCATTTAATTTGCTTGCTGATTAAAATGGATATGCTTGCTGGTTTCATAGATTGCTTGCTGTTATTAATCTTAGAGTTGGATGAAAGCAAAGATGAGGATCATGTCGTGTTTGGTGAATCCGAATCTGCTGTGTCAGGTAAAACACCATTCATTAACCATCTACTTTTATGTTTTATATATATATACACACACACACACACATATATATATATAGTGATTTCATTAGATTAATTTTTAACTTTCCTTTTTGCATTTGTCAATGATAAAGATGTGCTTGGATCTACTATAACAACATTGGAGCGGTTGGACATTGAAGCATGATTAATGAGTTGAAGGAGTAGGTAACCCCATAATCTGACCTTACTAAAATTTCAATACAAAAAAACTTAAAGCTAGTTTTGTTGTAAATTATAATAGGTGTTGTCATGCTTATTTGTTTAGTTAAAGTATGTTGCTTTTGAAATCTGATTTGTTTTATTTATTTATTTATTTGGTGAAGGTTGGATCCTTTATTGGTTAGAGACTTCTATTTTTATGGAGTTGGAACTTGGAGTTGGGGCTTCAAATGTGGGAGTTTGTGGAATTTGGAGTTTGCAGACAATTCAAATTCTAATCTTTTGCTTTGCTTGACTGTTGTGGAGTTTGTTTCATCTCTTGGAGTTTGTGTTTTTAGTTGTTGTTTTTGTTTGTTTTTAGGAAGTTTATTTATTTACTCATGACATTTTATTCATGAGTTTGTAGAGTTTGTTCTTATTTTCTACTCTACTACTATATTCATGTTGTCTTGTTGGCATGTTGCTTTGATTTAATTTGTTGTCTTGTTGAAACTAGAAAGATTGTTAATGGCAGTTGCCTTGTGGAAACTGCAACTGATGTTTGTGGCAACTAAGAATTTTTGTTTATATTCCCACATTTTATTTAGTTTAAGAAAGTAATTATTATTATTTTTAGTATGGTTTAGGTAATCATTTTAGGGATCTCTATCTTTGTATTATTAATAATGTGTTGATTGATTTGGGTTAAATTGAGTTTGCACTTCTATTCGATTTTGCAATTCTATTTGGGAGATTAGCATGTAGCATCGTGTTATTTCTCATTTAGTCTTGTTTTTTAATATTGTATGTTTCGGTTTGGAGTCGAGATTTTGATTCTAATGATTTGTTTGGAGTTGAGATTTTGTTTTTGAATATTGCATGTTTCATTTGAGAAGTATCATGAATCATGAGAAGAGAGCTTCATCACTTGTGAATTTTGCTTTTTATGAATTGGTAATTTTGTTTTCTATTTATTACTTTTATTTATTATGATTTTTGCTAAATTTTGTTTTTCATTCTAGAGTAAGGGTGGGAATTTGGGACGCGACACGTGAATACGATATGAATATGACACGAACACGATACATGATTAATAAATAGGTCGGATTCGTGTTAAGGGTGTTCAACACGCGAACTCGTTTAATGACACGAATAGTTAAACATATTTTTTCTATCCTTAATATGTAAGCTCATTTAATGATATAAATTATTACCTACTTACAACATATATATATATATTATAAAACTGAAATTCTTATATTATAAAATAAATCATTTAACAAAATAATAAATTATTATTATTTTAATAATATTTTTTTACTAACAATGATTTATATTCTAAAAATAATTTTAAATTGATATAAATATATAGAATATAATATATTATGCATAACTAGGTTAAACAATTAAATAAATTATGTGAATTAAATATGATACGATTACAACACGTGAGTAATACGTTTAATAACCATGTCAGATCCGTGTTTCATGTCTTGACACGAATAATTAAATGGGTCAGCACGCACGACACGAATTCCTACCCTTATTCTAGAGTGGAAGCATGGCCTGGTTGGCTTATATTTTTCTTTTATTTCGTTTCTTCCAAATTGGGCTTTTTTTAATTATATTGATTGTTGACTTTTTTTCCGGCTTTAGAGCCATGGCTTGGTTGGGCTTATTTTGATTATATAATTTGTGTTTCAATAGGCTGCATTTCCATTATATTTCCTTTGTTGAACACTAAATGGGCTTCAGACCAAAAAAGTGTTGACCCAGGTATGGCAACCCAAGAGGGGGGGTGAATTGGGTTTTTATTTATCAAAACGGATTTGTAAAACTTTTATTTGAAGATCAAAATTATTTAACTCTTTCTTTGAGAATAAAGGTGAAGAAGATGAAAATAAAATGCAATCAAGAGAATAGCAATAAAGAACAATCACAAGTGCAAGTAAATGTAAAGAGGATAGGGATAGAGAGAGTGCAAACTCGATGTACGTGGTTCGGCAAACCTTGCCTACGTCCACGGGCTCCTAGCTCCACGAGCTAGGCTTTCCACTAAGTTGTAGAAATCTTTACAACTTGCTTGATGAACAACCTCACCAAGACTTTTTCTTCCAACCCTTGATAACACCACACCAAGAGTTCTTCTTGATGAACAACCTCACCAAGGCAACTTCCTTCAACTCTTGATAACACCACACCAAGAGTTCTTCTTGATGAACAACCTCACCAAGGCAACTTCCTTCAACTCTTGATAACACCACACCAAGAGTTCTTCTTGATGAACAACCTCACCAAGGCAACTTCCTTCAACTCTTGATAACACCACACCAAGAGTTCTTCTTGATGAACAACTCACCAAGGAAAGAGTTCTCTCAAGGATAACTTTTATCCTTTACAAGAAGATCTCACTCTCACCACAATACAAGAACAAAGTAAATTTTTACAACAAAAGTACAACTCTCTTCCAAGAGTAGATAAAGAATATTAAAGCTCTCTAGACTTGATATTTCTCTTGTTTTTTGCTTGATAGAATACTTCTCTTGCTCTTATCTTTCTGAATGCATGCATGGGAGAAGGGCTCCTTTTATAGGCAAATAGGATGAACTTAATCAAGTGAAGACACCAACTCCAAATTTTCTGCCCACCATAAAAACCGTAATCTTGTCTTCCATTTTTGTCAATGTTGGGTTTGAAATTTGAAAATCTGCAAAACATAAAAGATTTGCACATTTGAATAAGCTTTCCAACGCATTAAGAATAAAGTCATTTGGATATCTGTAGCTCAAGATATGGCCAAAACACCATTCGGTGCTCATGTGACTTGATTTTTCTTTCTTGTGTCAGTCCACCAAATTGAATGATAATTCTGTCAGCCTTCCGTTTGAAATTTGAATTTCTTCAAAACATAAAAGATCTGCATATTTGAATAAGCTTTCCAAAACATTAAGAATCAAAGCATTTGGATATCTCTATCTTAAGATATGGCCAAAACACCATTCGGTGCTCATGTGAGTTGATTTTTCTTCTTTGTGTCAGTCCACCGAATTACATGTCAATTATGTCGGCCATCTGTTTGAAAGTTGAATTTTTTCAAACATATGAAATATTCCTCATTAAGTCATCTTTCCAATACCGCAAGAATCAAGTCATTTTGATTTTTCTAGCTCAAGATATGTCCAAAGGAGTATTCGGTGCTCATGTCAGCTGCTTCCATTTGTCTTTCAACTTGCATGATGATTTGGACAACCTTGCACTTGAAATTTGAATTTCATTAAAACATATGAAATGTTATAAATTGAGTAAGCTTTCTAAAGGCTCAAGAATCACGTCATTTGGATATTTGTAGAGATATATATGACCAATTGATTGAACATTGCTCATGTGTCACATTCCTTGAGTCAATCCTTGTTCTTAAACTTTGGTGCCTTTAACATGTAGTCTTCTCCTTAGCTTCAACACTTCATTTTAATAAGCCTCTTCTTGATTTTAAAATTATTTCAATGATCTTACTCTTGCACATAAATAAACATGTTAGTAAATCTCAATTAATCAATGTGTATTGTTATCATCAAAATTATCATGTAGCCTTAGGGCTAACAATCTCCCCCTTTTTGATGATGACAAATCATTGATTGCTTTAAAATAAATCTAAAATCAAGAATGAAAATAAAATCAAGAATAAACAAAAAAAGAATGGCACTTGTTATGAAATATAAGCAATCCAACTATTTCTCCCCCTTTTGTTATCATCAAAAAGATGTAATCAAATTAACTACTCCCCCTAAATATATTCTCCCCCTTAACATATGCTACCATTCAAAAATTATCAAAGAAAAATTAAGATATATCCAACATGCCTAATTCTCTTCTAATTATGCAAAATCTATCTTGACTAAGGGGTTTAGTAAATATATCAGCTAATTGTTTTTCGGTGGGAACAAATTCTAAAGAAATATTACCTTTTTGCACATGATCTCTAATAAAATGATGTCTAATCTCTATATGCTTAGTCCTAGAGTGTTGTATGGGATTTTTTGAAATGTTAATGGCACTTGTATTGTCACATTTGATGGGAATATGATCAAATACCACACCATAATCTTTTAAAATTTGTTTCATCCAAAGAGATTGTGCACAACAACTTCCTACTGCAATATACTCGGCTTCCGCGGTTGATAAGGCAACAGAATTTTGTTTTCTACTAAACCATGAGACTAATGCATGTCCTAGAAAATGACAAGAGCCACTAGTGCTCTTTCTATCAAGAAGACTTCCAGCAAAGTCCGCATCGGAATAACTAATTAGATCAAAATTATCACACTTAGGATACCAAAGACCTAGATTTATGGTACCAAGAAGATATCTAAATATGACAGCCTTAAGGTGAGATTCCTTTGGACAAGATTGAAATCTAGCACACATACACACACTAAACATAATATCGGGTCTACTAGCAGTTAATACAAAAGAGAGCCAATCATACCTCGATATTTTGTTACCTCAACATCTTTTCCTTTCTCATCTTTGTCAAGCTTGGTTAATGTACCCATAGGTGTGTTATATGTCCTTGAATTATCCATGCCAAACTTCTTGAGAAGATCTCTTGTGTATTTAGCTTGATTAATGAAGATCCCATCTATTGATTGCTTGATTTGAAGTCCAGGAAGAAATTTAATTCTCCCATTAAGCTCATTTCAAATTCTTGTTGCATGCACTTGGAAAATTCCTCACACATAGAGACATTAGTAGCACCAAATATAATATCATCAACATAGATTTGAACAATTAATAAATCATCATTTTTTGTTTTAACAAAAAGAGTAGTATCAACTTTTTTCATTTCGAAACCATTATCAATGAGAAATTTGCTCAATCTATCATACCATGCTCTTGGTGCTTGTTTCAAGCCATAAAGTGCCTTTTTGAGTTTGAAAACATGGTTTGGAAAATCATGATTTTGAAAACCAAGAGGTTGCTCTACATATACTTCCTCCATAATGTAACCATTTAAAAATGCACTTTTGACATCCATTTGATATAATGTAAAATTTTTATAACATGCAAATGCAACAACATTCTAATGGATTCTAATCTAGCAACCGGTGCAAAGGTTTCCTCATAATCAATACCTTCTTCTTGATTGTATCCTTGAGCAACAAGTCTAGCTTTGTTTCTAATAATGGTGCCATTTTCATCTACTTTATTTCTAAAAATCCATTTAGTGCCTATAATAGAATGATTTTTAGGTCTAGGGACTAATTCCCAAACTTGATTTCTCTCAAATTGATTCAATTCTTCTTGCATAGCCAAAATCCAACTTTCGTCATTTTCGGCTTCTTTAAAAGTTTTTGGTTCAAATTGAGAGACAAATGCAAAATGATTACAAAAGTTTCTAAAAGAAGATCTAGTTCTCATACCTTGTGATGGTTCACCAATAATAAGATCTTTAGGATGAGCTTTTGCATACCTCCATTCCTTTGGTAATTCTTGGGAAGAATCATTTACTTCCTCCAGCTTTTCTTGTTGAAGTTGTAATTCATCTTGGCTCTTTTTATCAAGCCTTGATTCCTTGATTTGCCTTTCTACCTCAACAATATCATCATCTAAATTCTTTGAAGAAATAACATTAGTTTCATCAAATTCAACATGCATAGATTCTTCAATAGTAAGAGTCTTTTTGTTAAAACTCTATATGCTTTACTATGGTTGGAGTAGCCAACAAAAATTCCAACATCGGCTTTTGCATCAAATTTTCCAAGGTTATCCTTAGTATTTAAAATAAAACATTTACATCCAAAAACTTTAAAAAATCCAATGTTGGGTTTTCTTCCTTTCCAAAGTTCATAAGGAGTTTTCTTCATTAAAGCTCTAATATGGACTCTATTGATTTTAAAGCATGCGGTATTAACGGCTTCGGCCCAAAAATATTTTGGCAAATTATTTTCAAGTAACATGGTCCTAGCCATTTCTTGGCTAGTCCTATTTTTCCTTTCAACAACACCATTTTGTTGGTGTGCTGGGCAAGAAATAGGTGGGGAGGGTGTGGGTACAAAACCATTGAATACGCCACAAAGATTCGGGGCACGGCGTGGCTAGCTCAACCGGCCCAGAGCACTTCTAAGAGGATCATAGAATGCCCGGGTGGTTGGACGCTTTTTGGGTAAATGTTGAAAAGCGTGGGAAGTCGCTCATGTTTGAGTTTGCAAGAAGAACACCCAAGGGAAGCTGAGAATCATCCACAAGAACAAAAACGAATACTGCCGCAAGACTTGAGTCTGGATGGTCCAAATAATCCAAATGAAGAAGTGTAGAGGTTTAGGTTGGTGAAATAATGTTCTTTTGGTGTAAAAGAAGATTCTCACTGGTTTTGCCAATTGACAAGCATCACAAATCTTATCCTTTTTAAATTTTAATTTTGGAAGACCATCAACTAAATCATTTTTAGAAATTTTTGAAATTATGTCCATGCTAGCATGACTTAATTTTCTATTCCATAATCAAGCATCATGACCAACAATGAAACCTTTTTCTACATGATCATTAACATCAATATCAATTGTATAAATATTACCACATCTATTACCAATAAATAATATCTCATTGTCACTAACATCCTTAATGACACATCTATTAGGTTCAAAAGTAACAAAATATCCCTTATCACACAATTAACTAATGCTAATCAAATTATGTTTCAAACCATGAACAAGCAAAACATCTTTAATAATAGGTGAAGAAGGGTTACCAATATCACCATGTCCCATGACCCTTCCTTTGGCATTATCACCGAATGTCACATATCCTCCTTTATTCATGATTAATCTTGAGAACTTGGAGGCATCTCCTGTCATATGCCTTGAGCATCCACTATCTAAGTACCACTTGTGTTTGCCACTTTGTCTCTACAATCAACATTCAAGGAGTAACTTTTTGGTACCCAAAAGTTCTTGGGTCCTTGGGGGTTAGTTATGATACTTTTGGAACCCATATTTGTTTTAAATTAGGATTTCTTTTAATGGAGCAAGAATGCACATTGTGTCCTTTTCTTCCACAATAAGTACATGAATGATTAGGATTATTCCTAAAAGATGCATGAGCAAAATAATTTTTAAAATACTTTTGATTTTTATGAGTTTTATATCCTAAGCCTCTTTTATCAAAAACACACCTTTGGTTTTGTAACATAGAATTCAAATTTTTTGTGCTTTTTGTAAACTATCAACAATATTTCTTAAGTCATTATTTTCCTTTTTCAAAATAGCATTTTGTTTCTCCAATTTATCAAAATCCTTTTGTTTTAAAATGTCATTTTCAATTTTTAATAAATGTATTTGACTTTCCAACTTTCAAAATCTTTTTGCTTTAAAATTTCATTTTCATTTTCTAAAACTTCATTTATTTCTACCACCTCTTCTAATTGAGATGACATGATTTTTGACTTCTTTTTGAAAGCATTAATTTTTGTTTTTCTTATCAATTTGCACATGTAAATTTTGGAATGCTTCAAGTAATTCATCATATGAAAGTTTAGGATCATAGTTTAGAACACTTACCTCATCTTCACTTAAAGCCATGAAGCACATGTTTGTCACTTCGCAATCTTCTTCTTCGGTGGAGCTAGCTTCACTATCATCCTAATTTGTGGCTTTCATTGCTTTGGATTTCTTGTTTTAACTCTTGAAGTAAGGACAATCTATCTTTACATGTCCCGGTTTCTTGCACTCATAGCAAATGACTTGATCATTTTTCTTATCTTGCTTTGAGCTTTGCCCTTTGTACTCCTTCTAGAATTCTTCTTGAATCCTTGGTTTCTTCTAATCATCCTTTTTAGCTTTCTTGTAATAAATGCAAGATCTTCATCATCTCCTTCATCATCGGACTCATCATCTTCTTTTGTTGAAGATTTGAATGCAATGTTTTTCTTTTTCTTGATAAGTTCTTCTAATGGTAGTTTGGTGAGGTCCTTTGCTTCTTGAATTACCGTCACTTTTGGCTCCCAAGATTTTGGTAAACACCTAAGAATCTTTCTCACCATTTCAACATTAGAATAAAATTTGCCAAGAGATTTCAAAACATTGACAATATCCATAAATCTAGTAAACATTTCAAAAATTGATTCATCCGGTTTCATCTTAAAAAGCTCATACCTATGAACTAGCATACTAATTTTGGATTCTTTAACTTGACTAGTTCCTTCATGAGTTACTTCAAGTGTGTGCCATATTTCTTGTGCCGTAGAACAAATAGATATTCTATTAAACTCATTATTCTATCTAGAGCAACAATACTCACATTCATAGCTTAGCATTCAACCTCAAATTTCTTTTTATCTATCTTCACTAAACTCTTTAGGTCTTTAAGCTGCATCCCCATTTCAATTTTTGTAGGAACAAAGGTCCTATACCAAAACAATAGACCACAAATCATAATCAAAAAGATTTCAAGAAAATACTCATTCTAGTTTTTCCAATAAGAGTAATCACTTCCATTAAAACAATGGAGGTCTAGAGATGAAAGTCCCTCAACATCTGAGTTAATTAAAAGTTGCCATCTTCAAATCGGGGTTAATATTCAAAAATTGAGCAACTGCTCTGATACCACTTGTTCCAGGTATGGCCACCAATAGGTGGGGTGAATTGGTTTTTATTTATTACAACCGGATTTGTAAAACTTTTCTTTGAAGATCAAAATATTTAACTCTTTCCTTGAGAATAAAGAGGCGAAAAGTGAAATAGAATGCAATCAGGAGAATAGCAATAAAGAATAATCACAAGTACAAGTAAATGTAAAGAGGAAAGGGATAGAGAGAGTGCAAACTCAATTTATGTGGTTCGGCAAACCTTACCTACGTCCACGGGCTCCTAGCTCCACAAGCTAGGCTTCCACTAAGTTGTAGAAATCTTTACAACTTGCTTGATGAACAACCTCGCCAAGACTTTTTTTCCTTCAACTCTTGATAACACCACACCAAGAGTTCTTCTTGATGAACAAACCTCACCAAGGCAACTTCCTTCAACCCTTGATAACCCCCACAACCAAAGAGTTCTCTTGATGAACAACCTCACCAAGACTTTTTCCTTCAACCCTTGATAACACCACACCAAGAGTTCTTCTTGATGAACAACCTCACCAAGGCAACTTCCTTCAACTCTTGATAACACCACACCAAGAGTTCTTCACCAAGAGTTCTTCTTGATGAACAACCTCACCAAGGTAACTTTTCTTCAACTCTGATAACACACAACAGAGTTTCTCTCAAGGAGTAACTATTCCTTTACAAGAATATCTCACTCTCACCACAATACAAGAACAAGGATAATTTTTACAACAAAAAGTATAACTCTCTTCAAAGAGTAGATAAAGAATATAAAAGCTCTCTAGACTTGATATTTCTCTTGTTTCTTTGCTTGATAGATACTTCTCTTGCTCTTACTGAATGCTGGGAGAAGGGTTCCTTTTATAGGCAAATGAGATGAGCTTAATCAAGTGAAGACACCATCTCCAAATTTGCTGCCCACCATAAAAACCGTAATCTTGTCTACCATTTTTTTCAATGTTCTGTTTAAAATTTGAAAATATACAAAACATAAAAATCTGTACATTTGAATAAGCTTTCCAACGCATCAGGAATCAAGTCATTTTGATATCTGTAGCTCAAGATATGGCCAAAACACCATTCGGTGCTCATGTGACTTGATTTTTCTTCATTGTGTCAGTCCACCGAATTAAATGATAATTCTGTCAGCATTCCGTGTGAAATTTAAATTTCTTCAAAACATAAAAGATCTGCATATTTGAATAATCTTTCCAAAACATTAAGAATCAAATAATTTGGATATCTCTATCTTAAGATATGGCCAAAACACCATTCGGTGCTCATGTGAGTTGATTTTTCTTCCTTGTGTCAGTCCACCGACTTGCATGTCAATTATGTCAGCCTTCCATTTGAAATTTGAATTTATTCAAACATATGAAATGTGACTCATTAATTCATATTTCCAATGCCATAAGAATCAAGTGATTTGGATATATGTAGCTCAAGATATGTCCAAAAGAGTATTTGGTGCTCATGTCAGCTGCTTCCATTTATCTTTCAACTTGCATGATAATTTGGACAATCTTACACTTGAAATTTGAATTTCTTTAAAACATATGAAATGTTATAAATTAAGTAAGCTTTCCAAAGGCTTAAGAATCACATCATTTGGACATCTCTAGAGAAATATATGACCAATTGATTGAACATTGCTCATGTGTCACATTCCTTGAATCAAACCTTGTTCTTAAACTTTGGTGCCTTTAACATGTAGTCTTCTCCTTAGCTTCAACACTCATTTTAATAAGCCTCTTCTTGATTTTACAATTATTTCAATGATATTACTCTTGCACATAAATAAACATGTTAGTAAATCACAATGAATCAATGTGTATTGTTATCATCAAAATTATCATGTAGCCTTAGGGCTAACAATCTCCCCCTTTTTGATGATGACAAACAATTGATTGCTTTAAATTATAATCTAAAATCAAGAATGAAAATAAAATCAACAATAAGCAAAAAGAGAGCAATTGTTATGAATATAAGCAAACCATCCATTTCTCCCCCTTTTGTTATCATCAAAAAGATTTAATCAAATTAATTACTCCCCATAAATATATTCTCCCCCTTAACATATGCTACCATTCAAAGATTATCATATTTAAGCAAAATTAAGACATATCCAACATGCCTAATTCTCTTCTAATTATGCAAAATCTATCTTGACTAAGGGGTTTAGTAAATATATCGGATAATTGTTTATCGGTGGGAATAATTCCTTTTTTTTTAAAAAAAAAAAAACAAAAAAAAAAAACAGGAAAAAAAAAAAAAATATTCCTTTTTGCACCATGATCTCTAATTAAAAATGACTAGTCTTAACCTCTATATGCTAGTCTAGAGTTTGAATGGGATTTTTGAAATGTTGATGCACTTGTATTGTCACATTTGAGGGAATGTGATCAAATACCACACCATAATCTTTTAAAATTTGTTTCATCAAAAGAGCTTGTGCACAACAACTTCCTACTGCAATATACTCGGCTTCCGCGGTTGATAATGCAACAGACTTTTGTTTTCTACTAAACCATGATACTAATGCATGTCCTAGAAAATGGCAAGAGCCACTAGTGCTCTTTCTATCAAGAAGACTTCCAGCAAAGTCCGCATCGGAATAACTAATTAGATCAAATTATCACACTTAGGATACCAAAGACCTAGATTTATGGTTCCAAGAAGATATCTAAATATCCTTTTGACAACTTTAAGGTGAGATTCCTTTGGACAAGATTGAAATCTAGCACACATACACACTAAACATAATATCAGGTCTACTAGCAGTTAAATACAAAAGAGAGCCAATCATACCTCGATACTTTGTTACCTCAATATCTTTTCCTTTCTCATCTTTGTCAAGCTTGGTTAATGTACCCATAGATGTGTTATATGTCCTTGAATTATCCATGCCAAACTTCTTGAGAAGATCTCTTGTGTATTTAGCTTGATTAATGAAGATCCCATCTATTGATTGCTTGATTTGAAGTCCAAGGAAGAAATTTAATTCTCCCATTAAGCTCATTTCAAATTCTTGTTGCATGCACTTAGAAAATTCCTCACACATAGAGACAGTAGTAGCACCAAATATAATATCATCAACATAGATTTGAACAATTAATAAATCATCATTTTTTATTTTATCAAAAAGAGTAGTATCAACTTTTTTCATTTCGAAACCATTATCAATGAGAAATTTGCTCAATCTATCATACCATGCTCTTGGTGCTTGTTTCAAGCCATAAAGTGCTTTTTTGAGTTTGAAAACATGGTTTGGAAAATCATGATTTTGAAAACCAAGAGGTTGCTTTACATATACTTCCTCCATAATGTAACCATTTAAAAATGCACTTTTGACATCCATTTGATATAATGTAAAATTTTTATAACATGCAAATGCACACAACATTTTAATTGATTCTAATCTAGCAACCGGCGCAAAGGTTTCCTCATAATCAATACCTTCTTCTTGATTGTATCCTTGAGCAACAAGTCTAGCTTTGTTTCTAATAATGGTGTCATTTTCATCTACTTTATTTCTAAAAATCCATTTAGTGCCTATAATAGAATGATTTTTAGGTCTAGGGACTAATTCCCAAACTTGATTTCTCTCAAATTGGTTCAATTCTTCTTGCATAGCCAAAATCCAACTTTTCTCATTTTTGGCTTCTTTAAAAGATTTTGGTTCAAATTGAGAGACAAATACAAAATGATTACAAAAGTTCCTAAAAGAAGATCTAATTCTCATACTTGTGATGGTTCACCAATAATGAGATCTTTAGGGTGAGCTTTTGCGTACCTCCATTCCTTTGGTAATTCTTGGGAAGAATCATTTACTTCCTCAAGCTTTTCTTGTTGAAGTTATAATTCATCTTGGCTCTTTTCATCAAGCCTTGATTCATTGATTTGCCTTTCTATCTCAACAATATCATCATCTAAATTCTTTGAAGAAATAACATTAGTTTCATCAAATTCAACATGCATAGATTCTTCAATAGTAAGAGTCTTTTTGTTAAAAACTCTATATGCTTTACTATGGTTAGAGTAGCCAACAAAAATTTCAACATCGGCTTTTGCATCAAATTTTTCAAGGTTATCCTTGGTGTTTAAAATAAAACATTTACATCCAAAAACTTTAAAAAATCCAATGTTAGGTTTTCTTCCTTTCCAAAGTTCATAAGAAGTTTTCTTTATTAAAGCTCTAATATGGACTCTAATGATTATAAAGCATGCGGTATTAACGGCTTTGACCCAAAAATATTTTGGCATATTATTTTCAAGTAACATGGTCCTAGCCATTTCTTGGATAGTCCTATTTTTCCTTTCAACAACACCATTTTGTTGTGAAGTTCTAGGTGAGAAAAAATTATGCTCAAAACCATTTTCATCACAAAGATTTTCAAATGCAACATTGTCTACTTCACCACCATGATCACTCCTAATGGACACAATAGAATACCCTTTTTTATTTTGGACTCTTTTTGCAAATTTTGAAAAAGCTTGTATGGCCTCATTTTAGTTTTCAAGAATAATACCCAAGTGAATCTTGAATAATCATCCACAATAACAAAAACATAATACTTTCCACCAAGGCTTTGAATTCTTGATGGTCCAAATAAATCCAAATGAAGTAATTGTAGAGGTTTATTTGTTGAAATAAATTTCTTTTGTTTAAAAGAAGTTCTCACTTGTTTCCAAAATGACAAGCATCACAAATCTTATCCTTTTCAAATTTTATTTTTGGAAGACCATCAACTAAATCATTTTTAGAAATTTTCGAAATTGTGTCCATGCTAGCATGACCTAATCTTCTATGCCATAACCAAGCATCATGATTAACAATGAAACAATTTTCTACATAAGCATTAACATCAATATCAATTGTATAAATATTACCACATCTATTACCAACAAATAATGTCTTATTGTTACAACATCCTTAATCACACATCTATTAGGCTCAAAAGTAACAAAATATCCCTTATCACACAATTGACGAATGCTAATCAAATCATGTTTTAAACCATGAACAAGCAAAACATCTTTAATAATAGGTGAAGAAGGGTTACCAATATCACCATGTCCGATTACCCTTCATTTGGCATTATCATCGAATGTCACATATCCTCCTTTCTTCATGATTAATCTTGAGAACTTGGAGGCATCTCCGGTCATATGCCGGAGCATCCACTATCTAAGTACCATTTGTGTTTGACACTCCTTTGTTTCTACAATCAACATTTAAAGAGAGACTTTTTGGTACCCAAATGTTCTTGGGTCCTTGGGGGTTAGTTATGAAACTTTTTGGAACCCATATTTGTTTTAAATTAGGATTTTCCTAATATAGCAAGAATACACTTTGTGTCTTTTACTTCCACATTAAGTACATGAATGATTAGGATTATTCCTAGAAGATGCATGAACAAAATAGTTTTTAAAATACTTTTGATTTTTATGAGTTTTATATCCTATCCCTCTTTTATCAAAAACACACATTTGATTTTGTAACATAGAATTCAAATTTTTTGTGCTTTTTGTAAAACTATCAACAATATTTCTTAAATCATTATTTTCCTTTTTCAAAATAACATTTTCTTTCTCTAATTTATCAAAATCCTTTTGTTTTAAAATCTTATTTTCAGTTTTTAATAAATGTATTTGATTTTCCAAACTTTCAAAATCTTTTTGCTTTAAAATTTCATTTTCATTTTCTAAAGCTCATTTATTTCCACCAACTCTTCTAATTGAGATAACATGATTTTTGACTTCTTTTTGAAAGCATTGATTTTTGAATTTTGTTTATCAACTTGCACATGTAAATTTTGGAATGCTTCAAGTAATCATCATATGAAAGCTTAGGATCATGGTTTAGAATACTTATCTCATTTTCTCTTAAGCCATGAAGCACATGTTTGCCACTTTGCAATCTTCTTCTTCATTCTCCTTCAAGGTGATTTCATGAGTCATGAGAGAACCCATAAGTTCTTCTAATGGTAGTTTGGTGATGTCCTTTGCTTCTTGAATTGCCGTCACCTTTGGCTCCCAAGATTTTGGTAGACACCTAAGAATCTTTCTCACCATTTCAACATTAGAATAAGATTTACCAAGAGATTTCAAAACTATTAATAATATCCGTAAATCTAGTAAACATTTCAGAAATTGATTCATCCGATTTCATCTTAAAAAGCTCATAACTATGAACTAGCATACTAATTTTGGATTCTTTAACTTGACTCGTTCCTTCATGAGTTACTTCAAGTGTGTGCCATATTTCTTGTGCCGTAGAACAAGTAGATATTCTATTAAACTCATTTCTATCTAGAGCACAATACAATACATTCATAGCTTTAGCATTCAAACTCAATTTCTTTTTATCATCTTCACTAAACTCTTTAGGTTCTTTAAGCATGCTTTCTCCATTTTCAATTTTGGTAGGAACGAAAGGTCCTTCCAAAACAATAGACCATAAATTATAAATAAAAGATTGCAAGAAAATACTCATTTTAGTTTTCCAATAAGAGTAATCACTTCCATTAAAAAATGGAGGTCTAGAGATAGAAAGTCCCTCAACATATGAAGTTGAATTAAAAGTTGCCATAGCTCAAAATCGATTAAGATTAAAAAAAATGAGCAACCTTGCTCTGATACCACTTGTTGACCCAGGTATGGCAACCCAAGAGGGGGGGTGAATTGGGTTTTTATTTATAAAAACAGATTTAGAAAACTTTTCTTAAAAGATCTAAATTATTTAAATATTTCTTTAAGAACAAAGGTGAATAAGATGAAAATAGAATACAATCAAGAGAATGGCAATAAAGAATAATCACAAGTGCAAGTAAATGTAAAGAGGATAGGGATAGAGAGAGTGCAAACTCGATATACGTGGTTCGGCAAACCTTGCCTACGTCCACGGGCTCCTAGCTCCACGAGCTAAGCTTTCCACTAAGTTGTAGAAATCTTTACAACTTGCTTGATGAACAACCTCACCAAGACTTTTTCTTACAACTCTTGATAACACCACACCAAGAGTTCTTCTTGATGAACAACCTCACCAAGGCAACTTCCTTCAACTCTTGATAACACCACACCAAGAGTTCTTCTTGATTAACAACCTCACCAAGGCAACTTCCTTCAACTCTTGATAACACCACACCAAGAGTTCTTCTTGATGAACAACCCACCAAGGCAACTTTCCTCAACTCTTGATAACACCACACCAAGAGTTCTTCTTGATGAACAACCTCACCAAGACAACTTTCTTCAAC